>RJWM01009073.1:0-69613 GCA_004363535.1 Dasyprocta punctata
GGTTCCCCCTATTAGTAACAGGCAGTATTATTGTGATACACTTCTTAAAGTTGGTTAACCAATATCTATACTATCATTTGGTTAATGTTCATAATGTTCAGAGTTAACATGACGGTTCATTCTTTATCACGTAGTCTATAGCTTTTGGCAACTTCATCATGTTATGTATTCACCATTACAGTATCTTACATAGTAGTTTCACTGCTCCTAAGCACCCGGTGATCTACCTGTTCTTTCTTCTCTCACTCCTATCTCTGATGCCATTTCCAGAATGAAATATCAATGGAATCCTATAGTACTCGACATGCATTTGAGTTTCCTTTACATTTTTTCATGCCTTATAGCCCATTTCTAATCACCAAACAATATTCTATTGTCAGAATATACCTCACATTTTATTTATTCTTTCGACTACACAAGGACATCTTTGTAGCTTGTAAGTTTGAGTCATTATGAATAAAGCTAGGTTCTGAGAACATCCTTGCCTACACTTTTGTGTGGATGTCACGTTTTCAGTCTCTTTGCATAAATACTAAGGATCGTGATTGCTGGATTATATCATAAGACTCTGTTTAGCTTACAAGAAACTGCCGAACTGTTTTTCAAAGTGACTGTACAAGTTCGCATTTGCACCAGTAAAGAGCCAGTGTTGCTGTTGCTCCACACCCTCACCAGAATCTGGTGGTGTTAATGGTTTGGAGTAGCTTTTCTAACAAGTTTAAAAACTTCATTTTTGAAGTAACAGATTATAGCTATAAGAATTCAACAGTGATATTTTGAAATGCATTGCGTATTTTCAGTTTCAGCATTTCGGTTTTAACTGTGTTTCAGATAAAGAACATTTACTAAATGCATCAAAGAAGAATAATACACAACTACCAAGAAATAAACACCTAGTAAAAAGTGTGATGAAAAGATGTCTCAGTATCAAATGGAAAAAAACAAGCTTTTATAGATTTTTTCGTTTTTAAGTGAATGAGTGTCTTTTCACACATTAAAACAAAACAAAACAAAAAAAACATAAGAATTTAAGTACATATGCCAAATCAGACCACAATGTAGTTCTGTATTTCCACCCATACTTGTAGTCCTAATACATCAATTTTCTGATCAGCAGCATTATAATATCATTTTGATTACTTTTGTGTTCTTTTCATCTCTAATACCCCTATTGAGTCTTTGATTTAAAAGCTAAAACCTGAGACCCCTGGTAGGAAATGTCTGTGCCCAAACTCTTGGTGCCTCATGCCTCCTGATACTCATTTGCTCTCATTTCTATAAGACAAACCTACAAGAGAAATCAAGATCTGAAACTTTCAGAAGGAAAGTGTAAGAACTGGAATCTTCTCAAATAGCAAATTCAGAAATACTGTGAATTTTGTGTATGGTGGAGGGGGGAGAAATAGAAACAGAAAAAAGGAAGAGAGGAGAGGGGAACACTCAAAATATGTAAAGCAAATGGTACCAGCACCCTCTGTAAGAGTCCACCTTCAATTATCAATGCTGATCATCAATATTTCCAGTTTCTCACAGAAATCACCGATTTGTTTCAGAACTCAGGTTGTCATGTACTGAAAAAAATTAAGCTCAATGATTAGTGTTTTCAAGAAGACTCAAACTCTTTTCAAAGATATGAAGAATGGCAGGTTGATTGGTGATTACATGGAAACAGCTTAGAAGTCTGTAAAATTGATAACATTAAAATTGCATATCAGTCATGTAACTAAAGACTCTAGTATATTTTAAATATAAAATAATTCCTACACTAAGGTAGTTGATGTTTCATGATGTAGTCATTTTGTTTTGCAATCTGTGACTAAAAATAATGACTGATTTCTCTATAGGTGTTGGAGCAGTTAGAAGAATGAGAAGGCAGGCATAAATACATATGATATAAATAGACACATACTGCACAAACACCAGCACACAGATTGCATTTATATAATTGTAAACAATAATATAGAGTAGCATGAGTTGCACATATTCTTTATATATTTAAATGTATTTATTTACAAAAATACAAGTAACTTATGTGAGAATAGAAATAGAATGACTAATTTCCAAACTAGTAAATGATAAAAGCAAATAAAAGTAAGGCATGTAGAAAATGAAACTGATCCAGATGAAAGAAACACAGGAAAATAAACAAGGGTATGTTCCTTTGTATGAATAAATACGCATTTTGGCAGAAATAACACAAAGCTTATAGTAAACAGAAGTTTTTAATGGGTTGAAATATCTACATACTCACCGTATTTGCTAAAATAATAATTGAAGACCTTTAACAAATAGTTTTTAAAAGTTGAAAAGTAAATGGATGTATTTTTACTTGCTGTTTTTTTCTAGATGATATAATTCTATGGCGTACACAATTCACTTTTTCATTTCACTCATGTCACTGCTCACATATATTGTTTTAGAAAGAGGCATTTCCTGGCCCTTGGATTTCAAAGGAATTCTCCCTCAATTGCTTTCCTATGCTCTACTTTATCTTCAGCACTCTAATGAGCACTTGGCTGTTATGTGATCATTTATTCTTGTATTCTTTGTCTTTCCCACTAGTATATAGTCTTTACAAGGCAGTACTTAATCTGGTTCCCAGGGAGCGACAGCAGCTCTCTTCTGGAGAATGAGAAAAGTAGGCAGAAAAATCATTCTAGATCCTCTCCAGTCCAGTGACTGATCACCACAGGGAATTCCTATGTATTTATTAGTCCTTATGAAGGATTTTGAAATGCCAGTATCCAATTCCTAACTCCAATCAGATATTAAAATAACCCAGATTTAGGGTACCAGCATCCCTTTCAGAAACTCTCTAGAATATAGTTTTATTTGTAGAGAATATTTTTTCTTTAAATGTGAGGGAGACAGTCCTACTAGGTATTGGGAGGGAAGGCAACACTATCTGGTATGAGGTCAGCATTTCTTTCATAGTTGTTTTAGTCACACAGTTTGTATCCTTTATATTTCCTCCCCACTATGTGTGTTGTGAATTTTATTTCTCCCCAGCAATGGTTTCAATTAGCAGTCTTATATGCTTCCTCCCCTTCAGAAATTTATCAAATCCCTGCTCTCTTTACCATTTGTTGTAATTTATGAATCTACAATGTTCTATACCTTCCTTAGGGTATAATTCATGTACAATAATGGACTAAAATAAGTTAACTTGTATCTTGTTGCATATTGTTAACACATATTTGTGCACACACATTACATTCTACAAAAGAACAGAAAAAATTTTGAATCTACAAATGTTTATACTTTATATCAGTTTTGTAACTTCTATTGTAAGAGGTTTTGGTTCTCATTTTCGTTTGATTTTGTTTGTTTTTGTCAGGGACTTGACATAAATGCATGTACATGGTCTATCATTGTGAATAGAAAGGCTCTTGTAATGAACTAAATGGTTCTCTTCATCTATATTTACTCTTTAACATGGCTTTCCCAGTTTTGACTCCTTTCATTTTTTTCTAGCACTTCCTCTCCAAGAATAAAATCTACTAATTTTTAAAAAATTCCTAAGAACAACAAAAAGAAAAGCAATGCATTTAAAGAAGAAAAATGGCTTTGCTAAAAGGATTTATACATAAAATTAAGTTTAAATGGTAGAACTGTACTTGCTAAAATAAAAAAAGGAAGTGCTCAAAATAAAATATGCATAATATGCAAACATGAAATTCAGTAGTAACAAACTGAATTAAGCCTTCATATAATATGAAGAAAAACAGAGTCTAAGAGAAGTAAAAAATAATGTGTAAGGAAATTAGGAAAAACATAAAATTTTAAATTCTTTCAAAATAAAAATAATGACAGCTTCATATGTCTGGACTAATGCCATAGATCCAAATGTGAAAAACACTTTGAGTAACTCTCCATATTTCTAAATCCTTTTATTATTAAATAATAAATGACAGCAATGATTTAATAATACATTGAACTCTAGAAATTGCAGAAAATATTGAAATATTCAGACAAATAGCAGAGATGGGATTAATAAAGATCGAGCAGGAACCTTTAAGATGGATTTTTTAAATAATAGAATGAATGATATAGCTGTTCAAAGAAGAAAGGTATTTTGTTGCTCTTTAGATTTTGCTAATTTTAGTTTGTTTTAACACAAGAGACATTTGAACATATTTTTTAGACGTCAAAGAAAGAGTCGGTGAGATCAGGTTTGAACAAATGTGATGGGTGTTACTTAGATTATTGGAAGAAATGAAAACAGGAGCACAGCTATTTTCTGGTAGCAAAATCTTAAACAGAAAGAACGTATTCTCTTTACAAATAGCTGAAAAACAGTTTATGATGTTTGCAAATATAATTAATGTGGGACAGTGACTATTAAGTTGAAGACTGCAAAACTCAGGATTCTGCAAATGTTAGAAAGATGATTTAGAACAGTGAAATATCTGATATAGTGGTATAATTTAGGTTTAAAATTAACTATTTTTGGAAATAAAAATAGCAATAAAAGCCCATAAAAGTGTTTGTGAGTGGTTCTGAAGCTTCATTTGATATTAGAGGTCACAAATTTCTAAAAGGCACCAAGATATGCAAGTTGATTTTGTTTTGTAAAACTAAGGAATGCAATAATAGTAAGAAAGCAGAATGTATCTAAAATGGGTGTTTTCAAGGTAAATATAGGTGTTCTACAAAGAGATAAGTATGTTGGTTATGTTAGTAATATGCAGTTTATGATTCACCATTGACTCTACACTTCATAGAGAATGATGTAATGCAAGGAGTTGAGTGATAGATTAGAGTTATGTAGATTATGGACTGAACATATCACCGAGAGTAAAGAGTAGCTACAGTAGGAATAAATTGAGAAAACCTGAACAATAAAGGGTTATAGGTAAAGATTATACATTATGACAATTGTTTTTAAATTTAATGAGTTTATAAGTCACCTGACGTCATGATAAAATGCAAATTCTGAGTGAATATCTCGAGAATGGTGCCTGAGAATGTGCAAACCTTATGGTGATTTTCCAAGTCTGTGAACCATATTTTGAATAGCCTGAATCTAAGTGACCTTTTCATATCACACTTTTGAATTCACAATTAAAAATGCAAAGGTTTAATAGTTCTTGAACTCAACATATTCCATACATTTGTACACTGTAAGTATGCCAATTTGTACCTTCAGGCACATTATTGGAGACTGCAAATTTTCCATTTTAACGTCTTTACTGAGATATAATTCTTGTATTATAAAAAAACTACCAGTTAAAAGTACAAAATTCAGGCTTTTTAGAACATTCAGATTTGTTCAATTATCACCATAATCAAATTTTTAACATGTTCATCATTCACGAAAGAAGCTTCGTATATTTTAACAACACTTCTCCAGTTCCCCTCCACTCCAAACTCTGAGAACTACAACTGTAATATCTATCTATCTATCTATCTTTATGTATATTCACATGTATATAAGATAATGTAATATGTCACTTTTTGTGTCCGGTTTCTTTCATTTAGAATGATACTTGCAGGATTCATCAATGTACCATGAATCACTACCTCATTTTTATAATATTCTAATTCACAGATACATTAAAAATATTCATCAGTTGGCAAATGTTCGTATTGTTTCTACTTTTGAACTTTTATAAGTAATGCTGCTATGAATGTGCACAAGTTTTTGTGTGGATATACGTTCTCATTTCTCTTAGATAAGTCTCTGACTTATGAACAACTTCTGCTCTGGGAGCACATTCATAAGTTGGATTCATTTGTAAGTCTGACGAAGTGAGTCTTGTATAGTATTTTCACTTTTGTTTCCTTGGTTATTGCTTTGCACTTTGTAATAAAACTCTCCACAATACCACTGTTTTTTCTCTTGCTTCCAGACATCTGAGCTGTGACTGAGCATTGCTATGTTAAACTATTATGCCACAAATTCCTTAACTAATGAGAATTTTTAGTGGAAATCCATCCCTGGAATGTTTTGCTTGTAAATAGTAATTGTACTTGTTTTTACTTTGGGGGGCAGGGAGATTGAGTCTGGTATCTCTTATTCTGCTGTCTGTTGACATAATTCATAATCCACGTTTTAAAGTTACCTGAAGATACACATATGTCACAGATGTACATCATGTATAAATGAGAATGTAAGTTAAAAAACAAGCTTGTTAATATATTAATAAAGACAAAATGCTAAAATGAAAAATGTGTGATTTAAAAAATACTGGGGAAATAAAGGAGTCTCATAGTTTTAAATCTGTCAAAATTTTAAAATTACAAAATAGAATAAGATACGATTAGTAACATTTTATAATCTCACAAGCATTTTTGGGCAGTAAATGCTACTACACACATTTGCAAAATTGAGCACTGGCACAAAACAAAACTGGATATTTTCTACATTAAATGCCTGAAAGTCACATAAGAATCACTAAAGGGCAAAGGTCTCTGAATCAGTGGCACACTCCTCCATCAAGGAATTGGAAATTCTTGAATAACAGTGTCTTAAACCACTAGTTTTCGAATATCTTTGATTTCACAGCTCAGAACAGTATTTTGTAAGAGTATGTACTTCTGCTTGCTTTTCTTCTTCAATTATGTCCATGTTGCAATACGAAAATAATTTCACAAAAACAAGTTCATAGTACATTGTAAATTATGACTTCAAAAATAATATAGCTAACTTATTTTGCTTATGAATATGGTCTCAAGTTGCCTCCATTTACCTATAAAATTCTCAAGTATATCCTTCTTTGTAGCTGATTAGTACTCAATTGCATAAAAATACCACAACTTTTTATCCATTCCTCAGTTGATGGGAATTTGGTTGTTTCCAAGATTTAGCTATTACAAATTGTGCTGCTATAAACATAGATGCACATGTATCACTGTGGTATCATGTTTTTAACTCTTCCAGGGAGATATCCAGAAAGGGAATACCTGGGTGGAATGGGACCTCTAATTCTAGTTTTTTGAGTAATCTTCACACTGATTTCCACAGTGATTGTGCCACTCTACACTCCCACCAATGGTGGAGAACAGTTCCTTTATCCCCACCAACCCTCCAGCATTTGTTATTGGTTAATTTCTTGACAACAACCATTCTTTGTGGGGTGAGATGGAATCTTAGAGTTGTTGCAATTTGAGTATCTCAAATGACCAGTGTTGTTGAACATTTTTTCATATATGTATTTACCATTTGTATTTCTTCATCTGAGAAGTGCCCATTTGGATTGGGTGTTTGAATTTGGGGAATCTGACTTTTTTCAATTCTTTTTACCATACTGTCTCCCTAGTGTGAGTAACTGAAAGAGTAAATAAGTTTTAAAATGCATAATACGTATTGTGAAATAGAAAGTTGTTCAAAAGGAAAAATTAACTAGGATGAGTGAAAGGGGAAAGTGTAGTAGGGAAAAGGGGAAAAATGCAAGTCAGTTATAAAGTTAGTGTCTCTTAGTTTATTAAAATGGAAAGTTTGCTCTAATATCAATTGGAGAAATTTTTATGTCCATGTCTTGTACCCTGAGCAACTACTTTAAAGATAAGAACATGTAATGTATTAACCATTGTTATTCTCTTATTATTTTGTTATGAAATTTTGTTTGACCTTTCCATAAAATTAAATAAAAATAATAATCAAAATATTGCTTTATTCCTTTTTGGAATTTTTCAGTTCAATAAAATAACATATTATCTTGCTACTCTAATGTAAATAAGTATACTCTTAATAGTCGAAAATGTCCCATCATTCTTTTTTTGACTTACTTCCTTTTCCTTTCTCCCACTGCTTTTTTCTTAATGTGATGTAGTCTCTGCTTATAACTTTTTCACTGATCACCTTATCATATTCCAATTATTAATATGTGTGTAGTTTAAGTATTGTTTATTTATTTGTTTATTTATTTTTTGCGGCACCGGTGTTCGAACCTCACAACTTCGCGCCTGCCAGACAGGCGCTTAAGCCATTGAGCCAAACTGCCGACCCTTAAGTATTGTTTTAAAATCTGTTGTGAAGGATGTAGGTGTTGATTATTGAAATGATTTTGTCATCATTGATGAGGAAGAAGGGGAAGTAAGAAGGATGTACAAGTATTAATTCCCCATGAATGTATTTATTGTTTTGCAAATATATGCTATTAGAAAAGAACACATTCAAAGAATGTAGATATGGTAGAGTTTTAAGAAAGAATTACTAGATTTGAAAATTTTTACTGAAATTTTAATACTTCACGAGATGGATATTATTTTTGTTTTCATGTATATATATATATATATATATATATATATATATATATATGAATAGGTGTTACTTATTACCAAAATTATCCAAAGTTGAACATGCAGCTTTTTTTCCTTATTTTAAAATCTTAGTGTAGTGTTGACAACCTTGCTACAAAATGTAAAGAAACAGAAATTTTGTTTCAACCATTCAATTCTTTGAACTCCTTCAAAGTTGTATGCGAAAGTAACCTAGTGATTTATTATCAAATATAATTTTAATGATGAGTTAGCTGACAACTTGAGTTGATTCACCTTCAATTACTTCAAAATCAGTGAAGTGAAAACCACTTCTTCACAAAGTTATTTGTTTCCTAGTAATTAGAGTCATTCATGTTCCCCAAACCAAGATGGCTATAGAAAATTGTCCTTTTGGTATCCTGGAGAATTTTTTCACCTGGGACAATGTTTAGGATGAGAGTGGGGATATTCTTTGTTGTGTCGAGGCTGAAGGGGAATGTAAAAGAGGAAAGAAAGACCAAGGAGCACCACTGTCACTTGTGTGCCAGTGTTAGGCAAATCTATTTTATTAAAGACTATGGAAGATGAAAGCCTAAAGATCATGACTATTGTGCAGTTCATGCTTTTCAACTGTAGGAAAGTCTTTGACAGAATCAAAGCTACACATATTCTAGATTGAAGACTTCTGACTTAAGTCAAAATATTCATTGTTTGACCAGAAGTCCTAAAATTGGCAGTTTCTGTGTTGGTTACATGATAACTTCTGGTACTCACACCTTTTCAGTCCTTCACTGATGGTACTTTGATGGCTATAGTAACTCCAAGCACCTTAGACTCAAGTGGCAACATCAAAAACAAAAAAGCAAGAGTCATTATACCTTTTCTGGAGAAACAGTTTTCTCAAAAGCCTCGAACAGGTTTCACATTTACCAGATAACAGTCTCATGCTCACACTTAGATTGATCAAAGATGAAGGAAACAGTAGTCCCATAAATAGACCTGTTCTTATCTAAATCTTGATTAACTGGGAGTTGACACAATACCATCCCCCAAAATAATGTCATTTTTTTACAGTAAAGAATTGTGATATAAGCTGGGCATGGTGGCGCAAACCCAGCACTCTGGAGGCTGAGGTAGGAGGAGCGTTATGAGTTCAAGCCCACCTTGGGCTACAACGCAAGCGCAAGACTGGCCTGAGCTACATAGTGCGACCCTGCCTCAAAAAACCAGGGCTGGGAGTTTGGCTCAGTGGCTTAAGCACCTGCCTGGCAGGTGCGACTTTGTGAATTCTATTCCTGGTGCTGAGGAAAAAAGAATTGTGATACAGTAGCAAAAAGTTTTGATTCTTTAAGCTCACTCCTTGAAATTATTTTATCATTTTTGTGCATTTCATGATTTTTATGTATGCCACAACATAGGCTCACAGGTTTTTGCTCCCAACCAGTGCCACCTGTGTCTCTTTGTTTTGCACACTATTGTGAAGTTTCTAGAACCTGGCTTCCTTGTGTGCATGGAAAGGCAAAATTGCCTGGTAGTTGAATGTTCTCTTCCTCCTTCCTTAGCAGGAGATCTTTAAATAGTAACTGACCAATGTGGGGGAGTATAACTAGACCGTTTTCCCCATGCCATGATGGACAGTCAACTCTCAAATGTGACCAACATTATCTATAAAGCTCTTCTTCAGGATTTAGCCAAAGACATTCTCCTTGGGGCTGCTTGATATTGTACTCTTGCTTAAATGCTTCCCCATACCCACTCCTCTCACAGGTTTTTCAGAGTCCTTTCTAGCGAGTCACTTTCACATAGACCTTTGTCTCTGGGTTGGATTTTGCACAATGGCAGCCTAATTTTGTTATTGTTAGCAAACAGTGTTTTACTGGAAATTCCAAAATAGAGGACCTCAGGATAGAAAGACTTAGGGAAAAAGCATGTAATCATTCACTACTTTTTAAAAAAGTTTTTTTAAAGAGCAGAATATATTTATTGAGAGAAAGAAAGCTTCTGTCTGAGGGAGAGAAGGGGTTCCAAGCAGGTTGCCAAAGACTCTCATATTTAGGGACTTTTATAGAGTGAAACCATGATGGGGAAAACTGGGAACTCGCAAGGCAGACGGGCATAAAGTGGAACATAACCATGGTTAACCAATAAGATTAATTGTTCAGGTAAAATTGATTAAATCAAGGATAAATGGGGAAGTGATTCACGTAGTAAGTGGGGGATGCTTAAGGACCAGATGTCTTGTGACCTTGGAAGAGACACACTCCTCTTGCTGTGGGCCAGATATCAAGACTAAAGGCAGAACAAATGCACCCATATCCTGAGGATTGATATTCTAAATAGTTCTCCAGCACCCTAAAGAAGTCACGAGTCAACATCCCACCCTCTTACAGGCAGAGTCACTGTCATTCACTACTTTTAAAAGAAATCTTACTGATGTAACAAGCCAATTTGTCAGTTTACTTCCACAACACGTATAACTTTTAGACATATTCCCTAAAGTTTCCTTAGTTTGGAATAGATATTTTGATTTATGAAACATAGTCTGATATAGATTATCATAAAAATTCCTTGGTCTCATGAGAAAATTCAAAGTTGAAGCATTTATGAAAGTAGAATTTTGAATATTTGGACTATAAAAAATCCATTAGAATTATTTTATAGTTCTATCGTAGGACTCAGACTACCAAAACTATCTCTCCATGTTATACAAACCATATCCCATTTCTGAGAGGGTTGATTCCCCAACTACATGTGGAAATCTGTTTTATTGTTTGGAAACTATCTCATTACTAGATACTAACACCTCAGCTATTCTCTGTGTACACTGAAGCATTCAGTGGAAATAGTCATAATAGGTAGTCAGAGACAGGTAAGCAGAGAAATGCAGAAAAACATTTCCCACTGGAATGAAGGAGAAATGAACAAAATCAGCAGAGTGATAAGCTAAAGTTTAAAGCTCACATATTGACTATGGTGTTAGGAAAAATGAATCAGTGGAATGATAATAGATAATCTTAGGGTTTACAACTAGTTGCACCTCCAAAGCCTCATACATTTACAGTCGAGGCTTTTGGAAGGTGATTGGATCATGGGGACTTATTGCAGACTTGCTGTTAAGAGGAGAGTTCTCCTCAGAAAAGATGGGTCACTGGGGGTGTGGCCTTGAAGAGCATATGTAGCTTTCTTCTGAGTTTCTCCCTTCTCTATCTCTACTTCCTGGCTGTCCTTGATTAGCAGCTTTCCTACTTCAAACTTGTCTGCCATTCTGTTTCTTCCTGGATTAAGCTGACCATGCAATGGCTGAAATTTCTAAAACATAAACTAAAATAAACCTTTCCTTCTATAAATTGTACATGCCTGCCACTTTGTCCCAGTGAAAAGGGAAGTGATCATGATAGATAACAAAAGTATTTCTGTATATCATATTCATTTGTCCACTATACGCATTGAACTGTGCAATACATATATGTATGTGTGTATAGTCATGTACATATGTATAGTAAATATTAAGGAATACTTATGTAATTTTACGTATTGATAAATTAAGACTAGCAATAGCTCTCTATGCATTAAGTAATAATTATCCTCAGGTTTTATATAGTGAAATGAGTTTCAACAAGATTAAGGTCCATCTTCAAAGAGGTACAGGACACCAATAAACATGGGACCATATGAACTTTAAGTATGTATCAAACCTACTATTTTAAGAAACAAGCTACTCTGTTTGAAGGAAATCAACTTTTATCACTCTTAATCTTATTTAAAGAAAGTACAGTGCATTTCCAGTTCCGTCTGAAGATAAGCAAGAACTTGAGTTGGTTCCAAATGAGAAAGAAACTGAACAAGCAATGATGGTTTCAGGGAAAAATTCCATGGGTGTTCCTGCCAAGGTGTCATGTGACCTCTAACCACTATGTTGATTGCAATTGTATTAATTCCCGTGTATTCAGGAAGATGAAAAATGAATCAGACTGATTTCTGATAAAAAACAGTAATCAGGTTTTCACATTGAAACCATCATCTGAATTTCACAGTGACACAGTATAATATTCTTATGTATAAGGAGGAGAGATTTGATTAAATATATTTGATCAAATTTTGTCAAAGGGTATGTCTTAGTCTATTTGGCTGATACAACAAAGTTCCATAAACTAGTGTCAAGCTGTTTTCCAAAGTGGTTATACCATTTTTTTTTTTCACATTCTCAGCAGTAGTACAGCAAGGCTCTAGATTTTCCACATCTTTACCAAAACTTTGGATTTTTTTAGTAGTGCAGTTTGAAGCACAAAAGATAAGTACAATTTCTATTTTTTAAATTTTATGTATTTTGTACTTTTGGTGTTTTATGTCTTAGCTTAATTTCATAAAACATATCGCTCCTATGCTCTCCTTTAGAAGTTCCATAGATTTGACTTATATTTAGATCTATAAACCATTTTCCTATTATTGCATTTTTATTTTGTGATAAAAATATGTGTTATAAATTTTTCCAACTTAATCACTTCTAATTGTACAGTTCAGTAGTGTTATTTTCATTTGCATTGTTATGTGACCAATCGCAACTGCTTTTAGTTTGCAAACCTGAAACTCTAAAACTATTAATTATTTAAATCTCCTTAATCTCTTTTTCTTTTACCCCCTGGGACCAACAGTATAATTTCAGTCTCTTATTTTGATTAAGCTATACTTGGAGTCACACACTATGTCTTTTTGTTCCTGGCTTGTTTCATTTAGCATGATAGCCTCAAAGTTCATCCACATAGCATGTGTCAGACTTTTTTTTCCAAATTCCATGAAACAGACATTTTTTAAAAGCATCTTCAGAGTAGTCCACATGGGGCACCCAGTGTACACATACTGTATTTTCATTTGATGACTTTTTTTTTGCGGCACCAGGGACCAAACTCACAGCCTCACGCCTGCCAGACAGGCGCTTAAGCCACTGAGCCAAACTCCCGGCCCTAGTTTTTTGAGGCAGGGTCGCACTATGTAGCTCAGGCCAGCCTTGCGCTAGCATTGTAGCCCAAGCCGGCCTCAAACTCACAAGGCTCCACCTACCTCAGCCTCCCAAGTGCTGGGATTAAAGGCATGCGCCACCACGCCCGGCCTTCATTTGATGACTTTTATAGAAAAGCTTTTTAAAATGTTTTAAATATTTAGATTTCCAACTTTGAATAGACCGGACCAGATAGATTCTCTGTAGACTTAGGTAACAGACAATACCAGCCTGAGTGTGAGCTGAGAGTTTCTGAGTGTTCTACAATTGGTTTCTACCCTTGCTAGACTTTATAACAAGAATGTACTTTTTAAACTGTAAGTAGTGTTTCTTAGTGCAGTCACCCAACACCCTCTAAGAGACATTTAGCAGTGCTTGTAAGCATTTCTGGTTGCCATAACTTGAGGAGGAATATCATTGTCACCTAATGAATGGAGGATAGGCAAGTTGCCTTTACAAGAATTACCTACTCTCAATATTAATAGGGCTGAGTTTAAAAAACTCTGACATGGAGACAGACACTTACGAAGGTCAATGCACTGTGAATGGATGTTTAACCAATGGGCAACTTCAAGTCATTTCACAGATTAATGATTCTTCTCTATTTTATTTTATTTTTAATTTTTAATTGGAGTATAATCCTTGCACATATCTATTAGAATATCATAAATCCACACATATATACAATGCATAATGATCAAGTCTGTAAGATTAGCATTTCCTTCTCCTCAAACATTTGTCATTTCTATGTCTGGAGGAAACCTCAAGACTTCTCTAGTTATTTTAGACTACATCATAAATTGCAAACTATTGTTACTCCGTGTGCTAATGAGCAGTATTACTAATTCTTTCTATATAAATGTATTTCAGTGCCTGTTATATAATCACTTTCTATCTACCCTCCTCCATTTATACCAGTTTTAGCAATTATGATTCTATTCTCTACTTCTATGGGATTAATTTTTTTTGCTTCAACAAACAACATGTAATATTTGTCTTTTTTCTGTGCATTTCTTATTTCACTTACATGATGCCCTCTAGTTTCATTCATGTTGGCACAAATGACAGAATTTCATTGTTTTTACTATTGAATAATATTACATTGTGCTAATATACCATATATGATTTATCCATTTATTTATGGATGGAAAATTTTGTTGGTTCCATGTCTTAGCTATTGTGAATAGTGCTACAATAAACATGGAAATGCAAATATTTATTTGATATTCTTATTTAATTTCTTTTAGATATATACTGAGAAGTAGTATACTAAGAAATTGTAGATTCATTTTGGGGAGAAATTCCTTAATTTTTTCCATAATAATTTACATGAATTTTCCTTTATTTACATACTCACTAGAATTTTTTTGTTCTTTTTGATTATGGCCATTCTATTATAAGGTGAAATAGTAACTCATTTTGGTTTTGATTTGCATATTTCCCTTTTGATTAGTGATGTTGAGAATTTTTTTAATACACTTCTTAGCAATTTGCATGTTTAAGTTGTTTTTTGTTGTAGTGTAAAGTAGGGATCTAAATTTATCTTTTGGTGGTTGATATCCAGTTGTTTTAAGATTACTTGTTAAAAAGACTATCCTTTTATAGTTGAACTTCTGAGGTACTATTGTCAATAATTAATTGACCAAATTATAATTTATCAATTGATAATATAAATATAGTGAATTAATTCTAGGTTATTAATTCTGTTTCAGGGATCTTTCTGCTTGTCTTTACGCCATCCCCACATTGCCTTACTTATTGTGACTTTTTAACAGATTTTAAAATGAGATATGCAAGTCTTCAGATTTTATTCTTTTTTGTATTTCTTAGTTTTAAACTTTGTATTTCTGTGAACATTTTAGGATCACCTTGTCAATTTCTACCAAAAACTAAAATTAAAAATCTTGCTAAGATTTTGATGAATATTGTGTTGCATTTGTAGATAAATTTGGGGATAATCACTATCATCATGGTGTTAAATTATCCAATCCCTGGCTAGCACAAACATTTTTTATATAAGTGGGTGGGTGCATTTAATACAAGAAGAGAAATGGTTGACATTAGATTCATAGAAAATCTATCAATTCTCATATTAAGGCCCATAATAGTGAGCACTTTAGTTGACAGAATAAGAAGCTTTTCTTATTGTTTTTCTTTTTCTGGAATAAGTTAGTAACAGAGTCATTAGCTGAGAGAATAAGCCCAGATAAAAAGTAGTGAAGATATTTTTAGGGAGTGGAGTGAATTGACTAAGGGGACACGAGCATATTGTGAACACACAGTGATTGCTTTTTGGAAGCATCTGACAGTTGCCACTGAGTGTGTATTCTCTGTTATCTCTATCACCCCGTGCAGCAGCCAGCACCAAACTGCAGCCAGTGGCCATCACCAGACATGTGAGCAAGAACCCTTAACTTCAGGTCCATGAGTAAGCACTGCCAAGACCAGCAGAACTATTCAGATGAGCTCAACCCAAATCACTGACCCACAAAAATGTTTCTTTAAAGTTTTATGATTTGTTTCCAAAAGTATTAATCAATCAAAAATAGTACTTACTATTGGTCAAGTATTATTGTGAGTAGTGTGCATTTATTGCAGTTTGTTCAAGATCTGATTTTAAGGCTGAGTTACACATACCAAGAGATTCATCAGTCTTGGACAATTCAAAATATTTTGTCACTCTATACCTAATGCTCTCTCTTAGTTATGACTTTAATCTTATGTTTTGTATAAAATGTACATACAAACTTAGACATAGATATATGGGAGAAAGCATTTGATATAACTCACCATCACCTGGATGATATCGAACAATTTAGTTAAGCATAGAGTCTCAGTTTTCTTGTCTGTGTAGTGGAGATGAAGACAGTACCTAGTTACAGCATTTTAAGTTGAATTAAATGAAGGGGGGTGTGTTTATAAAATTATTGGGTCTATATCAATTAACTTAGCAAAATTCTACTTGATTTGTGATTAAAAGTCTATTGTTGAATAGTATGGGCAAATTTGAAAGTGATTTTTCTTTCAATAGTATGAATACCTATTTAAATAATATGGCATGCAATGATTATTCACAAAGAAACTGTGACATTTTAGCTTTAGTTCAAATCTAGCATTTCAGATGTCTGATACTATTAAATTGAGGTAATTTAGGAGGAACGGGAATGGATTGGATGCAATACTTGATAAGGTTATCTTGGAGAATTCATATGGCACTGCTTATTCATCTGTGCCTGGTAAGTAAAAGTTATGAATTTTAAATAATGAAATTGAGGCATAATCATAGTACCTCATCTACTGTGGATTAAATATTTATAGTAATATTCAGCAAAATAATGTAATTATTTCAGTAGAGGTTATCAATTGCATTTGAATATTTTTAACACATCTTTCAAGGAAAATGACTGATTTAAGCAAAAATAAATCTTGAAAGGCCCTATTATTTTAGAGAAGAATAGTAAATGCAAATTTTACCATGTTACTGATATCCTTCAAATAGAATCATAATTAAAATCTGCCTTGTGGAAAAAATATTTTACCTCACTCACAATGGTAGCCTGGTGTGTTTGACTTACTCACAGAATATGACCTAAAAGCTAGAAAATAAAGGGGAACTAATTCTGCCAGTTCACTGAGTTGTATAGAGGGAAAGTGAAAACTAGTGAAAATGGTATTATAGAAAAATAAGAGTGAATATATATTAGAAAGCCAATTTATGCTTCGTATTTTTGTGAAATAATCCATTAAATATATCCGAAATCCCATCAATTTGAAGTTTCCTTTAAAATGTAGTCAATTGCCGGGCATGGTGGTACAGGCCTGTAATCCCTGCACTTGTGAGGCTAAGGCAGAAAGATCATTATAAGTTCAAGGTCAGCCTGAAATACAGAGCAGACTGTGTCTCAAAACAACAACAAAAAATGTGGTTAACGTTTATCATCTTTACCCATTTTTTTCTAGAACCATAGGTTCCATAGCAGAAGTATCAATTACTTGTTAGGTGACTTCCTCAATGAGAAAAGAGAGCTAATCATGAGGAGGATAAAAAAGGAAAGCTGTAAGATTCATATTTGAAAAGTTATTATAAGTCTATGAGTCTGGTTTAGATCTATGAAAGAAAGAATAAGAATTTGAGTGTATATATGCATTTAAGTGAGAGAGAGAGTGAGAGAGACAGAGAGAGAGTGAGAGAGAGAGAGAGAGAGAAAATGAGAATATAAGAGTTAGTTTTCCACTGACCATATGAGCTGATTTGTTGCCATGAATATTAAGCAGAGTGCTTCACATCTCAGAAAAACCTCATCATGACTGCAGCAGTTTTTACCTTGTTTAGTTTCAGTAGATTAAGCACAATGATCAGTTAGCTCTCTCCAAATAAGATTGGTATCATGGTGTACCAAGGTACATTTTCCTTCAAGCTTTTCTGATTATAATTTCCTTTCTGAAAATTTAGCCTTATCTTTTTTGAGTTCCCTTGGAATATTGGTTTTTGCTTCATAGAATTGAAGTTTTGTAAATATATAATCTTGATAGGCATAAACGTCCTTCTTTCTTGACTCTCTTATTAATTGAAGAGATGTCTATTTTGTTTTTCTAAAGATTCTTAAATGTATGTTATTTTGGTCCTTTAATATCAAAGTATAAGTTTAAATAAAATAGTGAATTGATTATCCAGGTTACTGTCTGGATAATCTATTTGCTCAGAGTAATAAACTATAAATTTTTATGACCGTGAAAGAAGCAAACAGCCATTTGGGGAAACTAGCAAAATACTAGAGAAGAAAATACAAAAGTAGTACCTAATTAATTTCTGCTTTAACTTTTTTCTTCTAAGAATATTCTGTATATCATAAAATCGATGTTACACATGTCTTAATCTATAGCATATGCTTGCATACTTTATATGCCACACATTATGCTCCTAGCATAATAGTCTCAAAATGGCCACAATATACTAAATGTAAGATCCTATTTAAAATAATTTACAGGCATATATTAATATCTTCAAAAGAACAATTTAAGATGCTTCATTTTAAAAATACAGCTAGGCTTTTAATAGAATGCATAACATCCTCCTAGACACAGAAAACATGTGGTAGAATATTGATTCAAGTACTGGATTCATGGCTTAAAAATATTCAATTAAGTGAATTAATAAGAATTTATTTTACTAGCCTTCTCTTGTATGGTCTTAGTGATATTTCAAGGTTTCCAGTGTTAAGGTTTGCTGTATTTTGAACGTTCTTGGTTATAGTCATTGCCTTTAAGACAAATAGCTAGAAATGTAACAACCAAATTGAGGCTCTGAGTAGGTTTCTTTTTGTTGTTGTTGTTGTTTTTTGTTTGTTTTGTTTTGTTTTTTGGCACTGGAGATCAAACTCACAACCTCAATCCTGCCAGGCAGGCGCTTAAGCCACTGAACCAAAGTTCCAGCCCTAGTTTTTTGAGATAGGGTTGCACTATGTAGTTCAGGCCAGCCTTGCGCTCACATTGTAGGCCAAGCTGGGCTCTAACTCACAACACTCCTCCTACCTCAGCCTCCAGAGTGCTGGGATTAAAGATGTGTGCCACCATGCCCGGCTAGAGACTCTGAATAATTTAAAACTCGTGATATATATTGTAAAACTGCACTAAATAAAGTTTTTTTTTTTTTTTTTTTTTGCAAACAAGTACCATTCCACTGGTGGTACTTTAATTTAAAATTTTATTTGTATATTTCATTTTAATCTTTTTAAAGGTCATCCATATTCATACAAATTAACATTCATAATCTCTAATTTTTGGAAAGATATGTTTGTACGTATGTGTGTGTTTAAAATTATTAATATTCAGTTATTTTTATTTATCACTTAGAATTTGTTGACTATGATTCTTATTTCAATTCAGATGCTTTGCCTTTTTAAAAAATAGTTCTTTTTAACCGATTTTTAGAATAAACATTTATTGAGTTGATGTTGTTGAATAGAAATTATTCCTCATTTTCACAGTTTCATAAAACTACCAGGGCAAATGATCTCCTGTGTAAAGAAAACATGTCCCTGCAGCTGACTGCAGGCGTGTAACTAAATCTGGGTCATCTGAGTTTAGTGAAAATGTTAAGTGGTGGTTTCTCGGAACCTTCTCTTGGTGAGTCAGTCTTACAATGTGACTTTCAGATCCATTCTCAAAACTGCAATTTATTAGTCAACTTTTTCTTAAAACCTCGGTTACCTCCAACATGTATTTACTTCTCATGGGTTTGTGAGTTGGCTGTGGCAGCTCTAGTTCAGGCTGTAGAGCAGGTTCAATGATACTTCAAAGATCCATCATTCTGAGATCTGTACTGAAGTAGCTAACTAGTATGTGCTCTTCTCATGATGGATGATGGGAGCACTAGCGAGTGATTAGCAATGCAAGATTCTTCTTAAGAATCGATTAAGAATTTATATAATGCACATTCGTTTAGTCAAGGAAAGTGGGATGGAGACAATTTCTCAGCCTGTTCTGCTGGAGATACTTCAAAGTCACGGGACATAGAATTTACTTATATAATCCTTAAACAGGAAAGTGGCAAAGAGCTGCAAATAATCATTTAATCTACTACACTCAGATATATTCTATTTCTACAAATACACCGGAGTTTTTGTGATACATTATATTTCCTATAAACTCTAGCTTAAGATAAATTCTGACTGATATTTTACAGAGCATTTCTTACCTCATCTAAAATTTGTCTGGTGAAACACCCGAAAGAATACTGCTCATCTGCTATTTCTGTCACTAAACATATCCTTCACTTTTATTCTTTAAAGCAGCGTGTTCTCTAGCTCTATGTCTATGGGCTTTGTATGAGTCAGTCATCTTATCAGGGTGATGTCACCTTAAATCAAACAAGAGTGGACAGATATATGACGAGAGTAGAGTTGGGATAATCTTATGATTCTATAATAAGTAGAAAATCATAAATTCCAAGGGAAAGTATTAGACAAATATAGTGATGAAAAAGAAAGAAGTCAAAGTTCTATTTTGAATATGGTGGGCAACTATTTACGTGTTGTGAACGAGAATATCTTCACTAGTAAATCTAGGTTAATCAGTAATACCTGTATGACTACTGATTAAATTTGGCCTTTTGAGGATGAGAAGACAGGCTTCTGAAGAAAATTTCTAAGTGTGAATGCATGTAAGCATTGTATGAGTAGCCCTCTTTCTGTGTACAGAGAAACTGAATTCGTTTTACAGAATGATTGTTTTCTTTACTTCTGCAAAAATTCTTAGATAAGAGGGACCAGATGATAGATATTTGAAAAGAGATGGAAAAAGGTGAGTGAAAAGCAGAACTAACCACAGTCATCGACTCAATTTAATTCATATTTTATATATGCAGCAAATACAATTTTTCCACAATTTACAGTGATTTTCTTCTCCAAAAATTCTGATTTTTCTTGCATAAACTTTATCTATTTTTTATGTAGTATTAAATTTTCCGCTTGTGTTCATTGTTTACCTATGTCACAGGAAATCAGTATGATTTCCTGTCAAAATCATATGAGCCAGGGGTTTAGTACAGTGGCACAAGTGCCTTCCTGGCAAGCTCAAGGTAATGAGTTCAATCCCCGGTACCACAAAAAAAAATCATATGAGACACTATTAGGTATAGCTTGAGATACAATATGAAATTCCTTTTAAAATGGTACTGTTATGTATTTACTTTCTGAAACACATATATTCTTAGAATCATATAGGATGGAAAGAAAAACATTTAATTAAGTAAAACAAACTATCAATATAAGGAACTGGATTCCACTCTATTCTTTATGGGAAGTTGATATATCAATAGATAATTTGAACATATTTGATTAAATAACTGAATTTAGGGAAACTAAATTCTATATGTGCTCAACTGAAGAATAGTGACACATCACTGAAAACCATAAAACTAATTTTATTTCTTCATATTATTCAGAAACAGATAAAATCAACAGAACTTGCAAGGAGATCTAAGGGCTAAGAATTGTCCTAAGCATACAGAAAAAATAGTAGATGGAGATATAATTTTTTAGGAAGTACTATACATAGGCTGATTAGAGAAGAAATAAAATGTTACTTGAAGAAACAATCCAGGGCAGCGGTGGTGAACCTATGGCATAGGAGGGGGTTATTTATTTTTCTTTTAAGAGAAAAGATGTTAATGCATGAGTTGCTTTTTCTAAACTAAAACCTCAGTATTTAGGTTTAATCACAGCATTGGCACTTTGTGGTAAAAAAGTGGGCTTTGGATTATAGTTTGGGTACATATCTGTCAAAGATTTGCAATCAAAAATCTAAGAGTTGGAGTGGCAGAACCTAGAGATATTAGGCTACAAAAGTAAAAGACCAAGGGCCAAAACTCAGGCACACTGTTTTGTAATAAAAGTAAAAGAGGGAACTGATTCAATGGACAGGATCTAGAAATTGGTACCGAATCACCTCAGTAAGCCTCAATAGGTATGCTTGATTTTTTGACTATTAAAGAAAAAAGATTAAGTTTAAAATTGTAAGTTAAAATTAACCTTGTTTCACCAAAAATCCTGTGCAGAATTAGAAATTGTACCAAAGAATAACTTATGACCCATAGGTTATTCTACCAGATAGGCAGGCTAGACTTGAAAAGAAAGAGCCCAAGTGAGCGATCAACCAAATCACCACCCTTCCTGTGTTCATCACATCTAATTTGAATATGTAATTGCTGTGACCATGCTCTCTGATCTCCACTTCATGTATTACTATGACAGGGTTCAAACTGATTTTTGAGCGCTTTTCCATTCAGAATTTTATTTCAAGTGTAGCTTAAAGACAGTAAAGAATTATAAGGTCTTTACCTTAGATATAACTAATTACTTAACATTGTTTATTTTACTGAAAAAAGATAAAACAGAATTTTATAACAAACCAATACAAGAATAACAATAGTTAATACATTGCATATCATCATCTTCAAAGTAGTTACTCAGAGTATAAGATATGGGCATAAAAAACTCTCCAATCGATGTTAGCACAAACCTTCCATTTCAATGAACTAAGACACACTAATAGTACAGCTAATTTGAATTTTTCTCCTTTTTCTCTTCCTTACTTTTCCCTTTTCCACATCCTAGTTCCTTTTTCCTCATAAACAATTTCTACCCATTTCTTAATATCTATTTTACATTTCAGACCTTATTTATTCTTTCAATTTCTCACATCAGGGAAATAATATGGTGTTTACACATGAGAGTCTGATTTCTTTCACTTATGAGAATGGTCTCAAGTTGTATCTATTAACCTTTAAAAGGCTTAAATTTATCCTTCTTTATAACTGAGCAGTACTCCATTGTATAAAAATACCATAACTTTCTTTTATCTATTCTTCAGTTGATGAACATTTAGGTTGCTTTCAAGATTTAGCTATTACAAATTGTGCTGCAGTAAACACAGGCACACATATATCGCTGTGGTATGACATTTTTAGTTCTTCTGAGAAGATAACCAGAAGGGGAATAGCTGGGTTGAATGGAACCTCTAATCCTAGCTTTTTGAGGAATCTCCACAATAACTTACAAAGGGTTGCACCACTCTTCATTTCCACCCATAGTGGAGAAGGGTTCCTTTTTCCCCACGGTCCCTTCTGATTTTGTTATTGGTTGATTTATTGATTATAGACATTCTTTCTGGAGTGAGATGGAATCTAAGCACTTTTTAAAATTTCATTTCTCGAATGACCAATGATGCTAAACAATTTCTGATGTATTTATTTGCCATTTGTACTTATTTTCTGAGAAGTGTGTATTCATTTTAAATGCCAATTTTTTTTTGATTGGGTCATTGAATTTGGGGGTTGTGAGTTTTTTCAAGTTTTTTTTCATTTTTTTTTCCAATTTTTTTTTATTTTTTTATTTTTTTTTTTGTGGCACCAGGGATCAAACTCACAACCTCGTGCCTGCCAGGCAGGTGCTTAAGCCACTGAGCCAAACTTCTGGCCCTAGTTTTTTTGACACAGGGTCACACTATGTAGTTCAGGCCAGCCTTGTACTCACATTGTAGCCCAAACCGGCCTCGAACTCACAAGGCTTCTCCTACCTTAGCCTCCAGAGTGCTGGGATTAAAGGCATGTACCACCATGCCTGGTTTCAATTTTTTTGTCTGAGGAATAAAATAGTTAAATTACTTTCCACTCTGTGGGTTATCTTTTCACTCTGTTGGTGATTCCTTTTGCTGTGCAAAAGCTTTTTAATAAAATTAAATCCTACCCTTTAGGATGACTATCATCTAAAAATGAAAATATGTATTTTATTAAGGGTGTGGAAAAATGGAAATTCTTGCCTACTGCTGATGGGAATGTAAAATGGTATAGTTATTGAGCAAAAAGTGTGGTGGTCACACAAAAATTTAAAGATCATATTATCATAAGGTCTAGCCAGTGCACTTCTAAGTATATAACCAAAGAACTGAAAAAAAATGCATATATATATATATAGTCTTACAAATGAAAGAAATTCTTACATACAGCATTACATGGCTAAACTTTGAAAAGCATTATGCTAATTAAAATGAGTCAGACACTTTCTTCCCAAAAGGGAAAAATATTGGATGATTCTGTTACATGAAGTATGGAGAGTATTGAGGAAAAAAAAAGGAAAACAGATGTAGTATGGTGATTGCCAGAAGGTTGTCAGGGGTTGGAGGACAAGAGAATATGGAGTTAAAAGTTTCACTCTTTGGGATGAAAAATTTCTAGAAATAGTTATAATGGCTGTAAAACATTAAGAGTATATTTACTGTTTCTCAATTATAGAATTAAAATTGTTAAAATAGTAAGTTTTATGCTTGTCAAATAAAATGTAGATAGGGAAAAAAGAAACCTATGTACATGGGAAATAATGCACATCTTCTTGTGACAATTTAATAAAGCAAGGAAATCATTTCCAGGAAATATTTTGAAGACTGGCAAATTCTCTCATTCCTATAATTCTTCTCTTCTGGGAATAACTGTGAGGCAAAGAACAAGACATCTTGTCTGAGATTTGTGGTAGTAACACACTGAGACCAGGTTCCTCTCTTCATTTATTATCTCCAGTAAAAATCAAGTAGAAAATTGCTCAGGGAGAAACTTAGTGTCATAAAAATTGCCCCTCATCGGCTTGCTGCACTGGTGTTGTGTGCTCAGTCCCATTTATAAATCTTTGACTCAAGAATCATGTGTACTAAAATGCAAACCATTTGGTAAATAGGACATTCGAATATCTATTGACAGGTAGTGTCCATTGTACATTGAGCAACCAGTTACTAGGTCAAATAAATCTCAAAGAAAATCTTTCGAAATGATTTTTTAAAGCTAGATCTGATCTTTTCCACCAATTCAGTTTCCCATGCAACAAAACATTTTCATTTGTAGGAGATATGGTTTTCTTAGAAACGTATTTTGTTAGAAAAGACTGAAAAGAAAACTGTTTTATTGCTGAAAGCATTTACCTTTTGTTCTGAGAGGCTTATCATATTAAGGAGTCCACTGTTTTTATCTCATTCTTTGCAGTTCTTTACAGACAGAATCAGATTAACTAGTGTTCCTGACTGAGCTTTAACAGTCAGAAATACATTCCATAGACTTTCCAAATTTTATGATATTTATAAATGCACATGTAGAGTTCTTAGAAAATGTCCCTAGATCTTTAAAACAAGTATGTTAACTCAATTAGCATAGAATAAGAGGAACAAATAATAATTCTTACACAGATGCCTAAATATTCAAAACTTACTTGACTCAAATATTAGCCTTTAAGGAGAGAGAGGAAAGACTATACATGCGAAGTTTCTAACTGCACTATTATTAGTATATAATTCAATGGAGCATAAAACCAATTTGAGAAAGAAATGAGCAGGGATATAAAAGCCTTAATGGGTAAAGAAGAAATGCCTAAGGTATAGATAAGAGTTCACTGGCTGTTCATCTACCTTCCAATCCAAGGAACAGAGCAGAGTTTGGTGTCACATAATGCTGTAGAAAATGCAAAGCCTCACTTAAAAAGCATTTATTAATTTGCCTCATTTTAATATATTTTTATTATCTTTGGAGTTTTCTGCATTAAATTCAAATTACTAATTTTTAAAAATATAGTAAACATGCATGCAGATTATTTGAAATCTATCTTCGACATGAAAAAAGAAACTGAAACATCTCATAAAAATGTACACCAAAGCACAACATTTTTAAGAACTAAAATTAGCAAAATGAAATTTTCATTTGAAAATATGACAGCAGAAAAATAATTACTGTTTTAACTATAATATCATCTTGTTAAATAGCTGCTATTATACATAATCTATTAGAAACCTTGAAATTATTGTCTTTCCTCATATTTAATGTTAATCTTCTTCAAATGATTTTTCTTCATAAAGTTTTAAGAATTTTGCTTTTACTTTAGGACAAGAGTATATGTGTGTACTATTTATTTTACCTTATTGGAAAATACCAGAGGAATTTAAATTATATATTGACATCTAAGTAAGTGTTATAAATGAAAATCCTCTCTTAAAAGAAACTGTGTTATTCATCTAATGTACACTTTTCATTACTACTAACTTCCTTTTCTAAAAGACATGACTTCTTTCATGACTGTTCTGTTATGATTTACTGCAAAGTAAAAGATATTATTTGTTTGTCAAAACTATATTAGCTCAGTATGTCAAAGGATACTAAAATCTGTGTGTTTCAAGCTTCCAATTTAAAGTTACTGCATATGTATATTTAGTTTTATTTGAAATAAAATAAAGGGCCTAAATTATTCAACAAGAGAAATAATTTTTAAAGGAAATTAAGTTTATTTAATTCAAAATTAAAATAGCTAATCTTTCATTATTTTAATATAATTTGCTAATGATTAAATTTATGAGCTGTGTATATATTCGTACACATCATAACTATCTGACAATATCGCATAGTATAATGTTTTCTTTATGTATTTTCATGGTGATTTTAAAAAGCAGAAATGAAGTTGTAGAAGAAAGTAAGAAATAGCAGTGAGTATATTATTACATAATAGAAACATCTTAGAAATTCAGTATGGGTTTTATCCTGAGCTACAAACGCTTTCAGTATTATGAATGGGGTAATGAAATTGTGTAACACACTAGTAGAGCTTGGCATACCTTTCTGAAAACAATTATGTGCTGTAATGTCCATGTGATTGTATTGGTGCATGAAGTAGAAGGGCATTCATATGTGGATAGAGTAGTATTTTGGTGACTCTTGAGGGTACTCATAACCGTGAATATCTAAAGTGTAGGTAGAGATAGGCTTATCGATTACTCTACCTTTGTAAGTCAGAAAACAACGATATGCGCAATGATCTCAGGGAAAGAAATTACAAGGGGTTAATATGCCACTTAAGTTGTAACCCCAATCCCATGGGAACTTAATAAATTCTAGCATAATATGATGACAATTAGAAAATGACAACAGCAGCAATCCCTAAAATTGTGCTAACACAAGAGGCAGATGCATCATTTCGGCTTTTTTTTTTTTTTTTTTTTTTTTTTTTTTTTTTTTTTTACTTTTTTCAAGAAATGAAGTGGTGGTTTCAGAAGGATGATATTGGCATGTTTGGAACTTTTGCAATAGCAAGAGATGATATTCTTGTCTCAGACATTAACCCCTATCAATACCAGGCACCATCCACCATGAGGGAAGCACCAATTGCTGAAACACTGACTTTGGCAGGCATCAATAACACTGGTAACTTCTGGGAGAAATGACGAAACTGTTGCTACCTATTAGCATTGAAATAAAGAGGAAACTTTGCTATAGAGGACTAAGGCATGATAGTAAAATAATCCCTGCTGCAACATTTTTGTTAAAGAGACATATTAGTCATTATTTAGGTACTCCTGGGACCACCGTGAAACACCAAAATGTTATAGGCTTTTCAACAAATGAATAGAGAAAGAGGCTGATTAACCTTGATTCATGCCTGTTTTTTTAAATCATATTTTTGTTTTCAGCGTTTTTAATCTCAGAAATAAAGGCCATATATATATATACAGTTAAATACACTCAATAGACGAATTCTAGAAAAGTGTGCTGTTACCTAATGTTACTTTGGGTTTGTCCGGTGTTTTCTTACAATTGAATTCAAGTTATCAAAGAATGCTATGCTGCAGGAGGTGAATTTTGTTATTTGGTTCACTATTTATATTACTGACCAGCAAACTGTCATCTGCTGGGCACTAGGAACTCTTGCCCTTTTGCAACTAAATATGTTGTAGATTAGGCATTTTAAGAACTGTAAATGCCTTCTTCAGCATCAAATTTAAGATTTTTTCATTCATTTATATCATTATGGACTTAGGTTTCCTATTTTATTAGTCAAGTATTGTCAATAATTACCTCACTCCTGGACTTAACCAATGGGAGTCTCTTTAATTTGCTTGCTTTTGAAATGTCTCTATGATCCTTTAAGCATCTCTTTGTTTCCTGATACGAGGATATTCCGGGTTCTTTTTTATTTTGCATGCCCTAGGGCTTGAATCATTCATTTTTCAAAAGTGTTGGCTTCTTTTAATGGAGATTGTTATTTGAAAGCCAAATGCATGAATGCCAGCATCTTGATGTCACTGGATGAGCTGCTGTTTAAAGGGGTATGTATGACACATAGAGAGTAGTAGTGATGTCAGTAGCAATGAGGATACTGTAAAAATGATAAAGGATGTACATTATAATATTTATGTTTGTTCTTTGTTATTTATTAACTGTAACCCTACCCTAACCCTGACCCTAATCCTAAAATTTGAGAATATTCATTAATGAATTTATTATGTGTTCATGGATTTTCTTCCCTTTTGCAATCATCTGCCATAACATTTTGCAACAAATTTTATTGAATGCATTTCTCACTTGAAAATTGTAAGGGGGTTTTAATAGGGAGGAAAACAAAAAGGGAAGGAGAGTGAACTGAAAATAAACTATGAATATATAACTATGATCTTTTGAAATCAGGAGTTTGGCCCTCCACAAGATAGTAAAGTAGAATCTCAGACTCCGTGGTAGAGAAGCATCCTCAAAAGAGGAGAAAATGACCCAGTTTGTCTATGGTTTCTGAATTGCTAATTTGGACCTCGATATTGCTATTATTCCAATCAACTGTGTGTAACCACAAAAACAAGTATCACCAAAACCACAAGGAAACAGTTGCAGTGACAAAAAATCAGCAAAAACAATTCATAACCAGCTCAAACACTCTAAGGATTTCAAATATTAAAATTGTCAGAGGATAAATAAAATAACTGCAAATTGAATGTTTAAAAAATTAAACACTGAGCTGGGCGTGGTGGCGCACGCCTTTAATCCCAGCACTCGGGAGGCTGAGGTAGGAGGAGCGTTGTGAGTTCGAGGCCGGCTTGTGCTACAACGGGAGTGCAAGGCCGACCTGAGCTACATAGTGCAACCCTGCCTCAAAAAACCAGGGCCGGGAGTTTGGCTCAGTGCCTTAAGCGCCTGCCCTGGCAGGCGCGAGGTTGTGAGTTCAATCCCTGGTGCCGCAAAAAAAAAAAAAAAAAAAAAAAAAAATTAAACACTGGAATAACAAATGAGACAGCAATATGAGACTGTCAATACTCATCAAATAATTTAAAAATAATATAAGTAATACCTAAATTGTACACTTTAATAATCATTACATTATCAATTCAGAAGATATAAAATAATTATGACATCTAATATTCATCATAGACATTGAATATTCATTTTTAGGTGGTCTTTTTTGAGGCAGGATTTTACTATATTGTTCCGGCTGGCATTGAACTCCCTTTGCAGTCCAGTGATACTCCTCTGCCTCCCGAGTACTAAGATTACAGGCATGCACCACCGTGACCAGTTTGAATATTCTTAAATAAAGCACAATTCTAGATATATAGGCAATTTATTCAACTTTTCAACTTTTAATTAAATGTACTTGTTATTTTTTATAAAGTACCCAGGAAATAAGAATGATTGTTTTGGTTGTTGGTATTTGCTCAAATCCTTGTTCACCATGGATTGTACAGCTCTTCTTGAAACAAGTAAATGCTATGATCTGCTCCTAGAACTGCCTTAAAACTAAAGCGCAGAATTGTCTAGACATCCTCAGCAGTTAACACATGTTGGGTTTGCCTCAATTGAAAGAGAAATATTTTCCCCAAGATCATGCCCAATATAGGGCAACCTGCATCCAATTACTCCTCGATATGTGAGAATTAGGCTTGGAAACTCTGGAAGATCTAACATCCTGTCATCTTTTCTTTTCAGCATTACGGGCAGAGGGAAACAGAATGAGTGATACTTGATGATAATTTGTGATTGGAAGTCATGGCTTTATGCCTGGAAGCTATACAATTGACACTTTTCCATATTCAGTGGTCAGCACTGCATAACTGGACTCCATCACAACTATTTGAAAAATTGTTAAATATATTTTTCTTTTGTGCCACGGAAGATACAAGAAAAGGGAGAATCAAAATATTTTCTGCAACTAAGAATGTCTGTGCAAATCAACCAGACAACATTGACCTCAATGACAAAATAATGGAAGTACTTCTGTTCATTTAGATGAAAAAAATATATGGATGCTCACCTGTAACCCCAATTTTTATATAGGGCCTAGGTAATGCCACTGAGATAAATATTTAGGATCAAGAAGAATTAAAGGGCTTAAAAAAACAAACTATCAATTGTGTCTGATTCCCCATATAAAGCACAGTAAACCTCAAGCATGTGATTTTTAGAATAAAATAAAAAATACATTAAACTCTCTTGATAAATAATCAACAAATAAAAAGTAAGATGTGAAAAATTGGTGAAAACATCATTTACATTACAAGATATATGTAAATATATAAACATCCCCAAATACAAGGTATCTAATAATTAGCCTAACAAGAAATGGCTGGATTTATAGAATTACTTTAGTTTTGGAAAAACAAAAAAGATGATAAGTGAATGTCTGTTATCCCCCAAATTGTTCTATGTATTCAGAGTGAAGCTCAAAAAAATATTAATGTAGTTTGTGAAGGAACTCAACAAATTTATAAAAGCCAACATATTATTGGCAATATTCTTCAAAAGAAACACGGATCATCGGTAAATAGTTTCAACAGTAAAGACAGTACGGTATTTGCAAAGTTATAAACTGTTCAAGCAAGAATATAGATGCCAAGGAGACTAGTAAGTAGCGTGGGGATGAATAAGTACTCAAGTGCATCAGGAAACTTAAAATACCATGCAATAATATTTTATGTCCACTAGAACTAAGTTGTCAAAAATTCTGAGGCCAAAGGAGCATTCCTCATATTTTCCTAATTGCGTAATACTCCCCTTGGAAACTACTCATGGGATGGGATGAGTCTTCTGAGAAGGCTCTTAATTAACCAGAATGAAGAAGCAATATCTGCCTGCAACTGTGTTTAGGACCTAGGACTTCAAAGATAGGACCTCTGATGCAAGAGCTGTACTCAAGGGAGAGTGTAGTTTTACAACATTAGTCACCCTCCTTTTTTGGGAGATGGAAGAAATGGGAAAATAAACCATATAATACAATGGGGACTAACGTGGTTTTAATGGTCAAGTTAGAAGAGGGTGGTATTGTTTCATCTAAATATGATTTCTCATATTGATACCTCTTTTTCCTCCCCTTTGTATATCCTAGCAGATATAAGCTTCTAATAATATATGATTTTAAGGAATCACGGTACCGTACGCATTCCATATGATATTCTATTGGATACCAATAGGGCTCTTTGAAGGTTAAAATGGACGTTATGGAGAAAGAGGTCCAAATGTTTCTAGTTATGTGCATAGTAGAAAAACTAAGACAATGAGGAGTGAAAAACGCATGTGTACACCCAATGTGCTCAGCAAAGACAGATGGAAATAATTTCAGCATCTTTCATTTGAATCACTTATTTGAAGAGAAACTTCAAGACATAATTACCCTGAGATAATGCACATGAAACAATAGCTTAATCATTTTTGAGGAAGTTGTTTTGATAGTTTAGATCATAATTCATAAACTAATTAATGCAAAAATCTCCAGAGTGTAGGCAATTTCTTGTTTTGTTTTGGTTTTATTTTTGTACTGGGGATGGAACTCATGACCTCGTGCTTGCCAGGCAGGCACTGTGCTGCTGAGCTATATACCCGGCTAGGGTAGGTAAATTTAAAAATAAATTCTTCTCCTTTAATTTTTTTTTCTCTGTTCTGCCATGTCAGCAACCTTGATTTCTTGTTCTTAGGTACTTAATACAGAATTACTTGAAGTGTTTAACTTCAACCTTTCCTCCTTCAGTCTTATAATGGAATTTATTTTACTCTTAGAAAAACCATCTATTACAAAAGAAGATTATATTTTAAATAAGGAGTATAATGTAGAGAGGGGTAAACGGATGGATTGAATTAGGACGGGAAGACTGATTGAGGTTTAAATTAAAAATGAAATATAAATGACATAAAAATGATACATTTTCTAGATTCTATACTTTATATTTGATGAGAGCTTTTAGTATTCCGGCTGCTTCTGTAATTGCTAAAAAGAATAACCTCCATTTAGAGGTTTAAAAGAATGTGCAGCCCTTTTTGTGTGCTTTTTTAAAAAATTACATTAATATCCATAATCTCTCTGGGATTGCATGAGATGAATCAATTTTTAAGATACTTATTTTAGAGTCCTAGGTTATATTTTGCAAGCTACACTACATTGCAATGTTTACATAGTTTTCTCCAGAAAAATGTCCATTTATATTTTAGTAAGTTTTCTCTTATTATATCCAATATACTTGGATTATATGTAACAATGATTTTACTGGGTCCAAGAGATAAAACTTATTCAGATACAAATACATGGAAAATTTTATTTTGCTAAAAAGTCTAAAATATTTGCTAGATTCCCATCAAGGTGTGGAATCTATTTCCCTTCTAGTTGGGCCATGGAAGAATGGGCTTTATGTCTTTCTCCATAAATAAAATGAAGTGGAACTGATATGTGACTTCTAACGTTAGATCATAAAGGACATATAGATTCTTCTGGTCCTTTTTCTCTTGGGACACAAATCTTAGAAACCTTGAAATGACATTCAAGAAGTCTAGCCACACTACAGTTAGGATTCTGAAGAGACCTTGTGGAGAACCTACATAGGGACAGATAAGGAAGGAAAGGGATCTTCATCTGTTCCAGCCCTAGCTGTTTGTCTTGTCTAAGCATCATATATGTGAGGGAATAAACCTTCAGATGATTCTACTCTCTGCATTTGAGCCACTCCAGCTTATGCTGCATAAAGCAGTGATAAATTCTCTCTGCCAAGCTCTGAATACACCGCAGATTTTTGAGCAACTAAATGTTGTTTTAAACCATGTGTTGAAGTGGTTATTTATGCACCAATTGAAAACTGGAAAACTTCAGATTCTTACAGACATTCAAGCCTCAAAGAAGAAGCCAATGACGCACTATACTTTTCACAGATCCTGAAAGAAGACTTCTTAGTCCATTATGTGCACAACTCATAAGGAAGTAGGAATAAACTGAGATGTATCTTCTTATCACTTTTACTACTACTTTCTATCTGAATGAGACCCCAAATATTTGCTATACTATGTGAAAAAGCTTGCTTCACTCCATAGGTGCAAACCAATGCAAAGTAAACCAGAACAAATAATAAGAGTGCTTTTTCCCCTAAAAACTTAGACCAAGATGATCACTAGTTTGAGCTCAGCCTGAGCAACAGTGACTTAGCAAGACTCTGCCTCAAAATTCAAAAATAAATAAATTAAATAAAAGAGGCAGGGAAACAGTTCAGTGTGAAGGCTATGGCTTCAAAGCTCAGTACCTCACATTCACACAAACACAAATTCAGGAACTAGGTAGATAACTGTACTAAACATCGAAACGAGGATAAGAAGGCAGGAGTTCATCATGCCAAGGACTCAAACCTCGAGTTGTTAAGGATCCATCAAAGAGAGAGATAAAAACTGAAGGAGATCCACAATTGTAAACTTCGGAAGATAAAGACATTTGGAAGGTAAAGATTTTGAGAGTTGTTCAGAGAATGTGCAAGATAGGGGAGAGAGAAGAATGGTGAAATAATGTTCAAGGAAAAGCACATATTATGCAATGTTATAGAAGCCGGTAGACATGAGAAACTTAATACAGCTTTGATTTTGAGGTCATGCAAGTCTCCACTGAATTTTGTCAATTTGACCTATAGAAGAACAATTTCAGTAGAATTATGAGACTATGAGCCAAAGTGGAATTGATGACACACAATTGGGTACTGTAATATGGAGAATCTAACAAAGAAACTGTTTTAGTTCTGGAGTAGACAAGAAGTTTAGAAATAATGCCTTTTGTTTGTTGTTGTTGTTTAGTTTTGTTTTTACTCTGACACCTCCTTTCTCACTCACCGCTATGTTAGATTTGAAAAATGAGTAAGGAAAGAAAATTGAAAATGTGTGAAAGAAGGCAAGGAATGTCCCTCCATGGTAGAGTGTTTGTCTGTCATGTGTAAGGCACTGGATTTGATCCCCAGCATCAAAAGGAAAACAAAAATAATATGTGAGATGAAAACAGGAAAGTAAAAACAAAGGAAAAATATACTGCTAATAGTTTATGCATTCTCAGAACCTGACCAAACGAAAAGCCAGTCTCTCCAAAATAGAAATGCTGCTTGCTCTTCTGACTCCTCTCCTCTGAAGCACAAAATATTCCTTACTCCAGCTCTGCATTCATCAGCAGAGCATTCGCTTAATCTTCTTAAGCAAATTTAGCTGAGAGAAATCCTTTGAAGTGCATTTTCCTTCCAAAACTCAAGGAAAAAATTTAAAGCCAGTCATCTAAATTAGAATGTATATATCCTTATAAAAAATACCACAGAATACCACTTTGTTGCTAATGGTTTCATCTGTGAGTCCAGAATGGCATTGCATTGTTTGAATATTAAAAATAAGGCATTTTTCTAGATTGTGTCCAACTATATAGAGTAGTTTTGCATAAAATGTTGAATGGCTTCAAATAAGATAGATTTAGCCACATGTTTCTAATGGCTTGTTCGACCTAATCCTATTTCATTTAACTCTTAAATATCATTTGAATGTGATCACCAAATATACTGATTTCTAGAATATATCATGTAACACTTCCCACCCCTACTACATTGTTCCTCATACCAAAATGCAACTCACAGGATTCCACATCCTTATCATGGTGTATAAGAGCTCCAAAGACGCTTCTGTTTTTGTGTTCCGCCACTCCACACTTCATACTTTACAGTGCTCGCAGTCTCTTATTTGTATCTCCCTTAGTAAGGTGAAGCTTTCTTTTTTGCAACATGTGCCACAAAGCTTCACTCTTTCAAAATGTTCCACCTAAACCAGGAAAAGGTTAAATACTTTGAAAAACTAATACTTTATGTAACTTCTTCCTGAAGATTTACACTTCATATCAGCAAATAAAGTTTCTAAAAGGCTTACATTAACGTTACCCAAAACTTTTAGGCAAGGACTCTTTAAAGGTACTCAATAACTCAGAAATACTGACTTAGCAGTCCCCTCAAACTCCCATTAGAAACCAGTGTTATCATACATCAGTGTTTAAATTATCAATTATTACTTAAAACAAATGTTTCCTAGATTATTTTTGTTGCAAAATGAAAGTTTTTTTCTGCAATAAAATCTGTAAATTACAAAGACTAAAAGCTAAACTACAGCAAAATACCTTTTCGATATTTACCCAGAATAACTGTAATAAATATGCATCCCAAAACAAGATAAAAAGCTACACTTCGTCAGGCATCCTACAAAATGTCTCAAGATTTAGTCTCTGCAGCATTTAAAAAAGAGTAACAGAATTTATTTTATATATAACTAAAATTTGCACTAATACACTTTTTAAAAGTCCCCTCAGCTGGAGTTATAGCTCAGTGTCATAAGCGCCTGCCTGACAAGTACAAGGTCCTGAGTTTGATTCCTGGAACCAAAAAATAAATAAATAAACAAAAATTTAAAAAGTAAAAATCCCTCCAAATTGGTAATTAGATACTCATGGCTTCATTTAACATTTCTAGTAGAAGACCTAATATAAATTTAAAAATTTTCTGTGTCTTAACTTAGATTGAAGTGGTGAATATGTGCTCTAAGAAACTGTGTTAGAAAATGCAGAAAAGGATCAGGTAGTGGGAGTACATTGATGTTTGACTTGGTTTTGAAGCATTTAATAAAATTAGCTTATTACATATAAGTGGAAAATATTTCAAAATTATTGTATTATTTATATATCATACTACCCCATATGTGACTAAATTAATAAAATCAGAGATATACTTTATTTTCCCTCTCTATCTCTCTAAGGATTTATATTTAAATTTACAAAATACTTACACATAAGTGCATAGATGTGTGCTTCTTGCTGGTTAATAACCGTTTACTTGTAATTGCTATTACACTGTATACTTCAATACTCGGTACTATTGTGAAGTTTTCTCTAAACAGCTTTCTTCTTTTTCCAAGTCTTTCTACCTGAATTGCTTAGTTTTATCTATTAATATGAGTAAGAATTCAAGAGTTTTGCTTAATTTTTTCTACCTATCCAAATTCTCAGGTTTTACATATATTTATAATTTCCACTATGTGATAAGCATGATATCACTCTGGACAATGTATTCTCCAGGATTATTATAAGGCCAGGTATAAAGGTCAAGGAATGATTGTTAAGTTAATCAACACTTTTAAGTTACTTGTTTAACCCTAGATTTCACTTTCTTTCATTTAAAGTTAGCTTCGGTGCATATATGACTTATCTAATAAATCTGTTCACATGGTAAAGATTTTGAAATTTCTAAGATGAAAGGGATTTTAAAAAAGCGTATAGCCAGGTGTGGTGGTGCAACCCTGGAATCCCAGCACTCAGAAAACTGAGTCAGGAGAATTGCTGTGAATTTGAGGCCAGCCTTGGCTACAAAGCAAGTTCAAGGTCAACCTGAATAGCACAGTGAGAACCTGTCTCAAAAAAAAAAAAAAAAAATCTATAAATGGAAACCATCACTTATGTAACAAACTTGCATTTGTTCTTTTATACATTCCAGTTTCAGGAAAGTAGCACCAGTGTTTTTCCTTTTTGCTTTTTTTCTTTTTTTTTTTTTTAATTTTGACCCATGAAGGATATAATTAATTTTTTTCTATGAAAATATTTTTGAGCTCGGGATTTAGCTCAGCAGCATAAGCTCTTGCCTGACAAGCATGAGGTCACGAGTTCGATCCCTGGTACAAAAAAATAAGAAAGAAAAGAAAAGAAAAGAAAAGATTTTGAAAACTCAGGTTTCTTGTGTAGTATTGCGAATCCACAGTAGAAAGTCCGTATCTTTGCTAAAATATTGCAAATTTATGCTCTCTGGCATTGATTTAGTAAACTTCAGAATAATTAATTGCTAAAAAGTAGTTAAGGTTAAAAATATTGTTAGCTTTTTCGCTCTGTCAATTTATACATTAAAAAGATTATTACTAAGGTTTCAGCATGTGGAAGAGCTATAGTAACTGTACTAACCAATAATTTATATAGTTTATGAGCTCAATCCCAGCATTGAATTTAGTAACAATAAAAGAAAAATAAAACTTCAGAGAAAAAGTGTAAATGATCTGTTTTTATGATGTATAAATCAGCCAGGTATAAAGCATTATAAATATTTAGACTTTTATAATGTAACTGGCTCTACTATCTAAAAATATGATCATAAAATTGAATACTTTTCTAGATTTCAAATGTGAAGTCTGAAAGTTTACAATTCTTTGGGTAAACTGGGAAAGCAAATAACAAAGCAATTTCCATAAATTTCACCATTAAAAGGTAACCATATTTTTCATTTCGATATTTAATTTCACACAAGAATTAATTTTATTGCTTAAGAACAACTTTTCCAGATTTTAAATGTCCTTATTGACTAATACTTTTTATAACACTAGCAACTTTGTCTCAAATCTTCAAATTAAGCATTTCAGATCATCAATACTATTATACTCATCTCATAAAGTATTTCTTTCTCAAAAACTGATATATACTTTAACATAAGGTGTTTAATTTTCTTCAAAACAATAACTATAAATAATTTGTATTTATAAACCTTAGCTAAACGTCAGGAAATAAAGACACTGAAATTTCCATTACAGTTTAATTAAATTCAGCAAATTATACCTTGGTGCCTCTCAACATATAAACAGAAGTGACAAAAATTTTAATTACTTCCTCTTTTCCTTTCCATGATGATTCAATAATTTGTTATAGTACTGCATTTCCAAGTATCAGCCATGAAGCTTTGACATAAATTCAATAAAATTTATATTATATTACATATTCTCCCTATTGATGCAGTAGAATGGAGATGAATGGACAGGGGGTAATTCTTTGTTTCTCACCCCTCTGAAATTCTATTATTTCATGGTTTGTGAAGTTATCTATATTTTTGTGTATTAGAAGACCACATTTAATACCTTGCTTTGACACCTGGTCTATGCTCTTCCAAAAACGAAACAAAATAGTGTGTTTTACCAACAGATTGTAGTATCAACTTCCTTAGACATATTCATTTGACATTGCGCAGAAAGAAAAAAAATGTGTCCCACAATTACATGTTAATAAGTCCTTGTATTTCTTTTCAATTTATGTAAAATAGGTTTAAAATTGTAGATATCTAAACTGAAGGCCATGTCTTCAATGTTCAACAGTACAGCAGCTCCCTCTATAGGCGATTTAGAACTACATTCTGATCTGCTAATCGAGAGAAAAAACTGATTTGAGAGAGAGTGTGTGTGCGTGTCCCCTAAATACCTTAGTCACTTTGTTTACTCATTAATTTGTTTTTAACAGCACACATTTTTAAAGTTAATTGCTTTTCAAAATGGAGAGAACTAGGAGGAGAAAAGGGGCATAGGATGGAGAGTATGAATAGTGTGTATGGACTGACCCAAAGTGTTTCAGAAATCAATTCATATCTGTAGTTCCTAACAAGGGAAACATAAATAACGACTAATATCTGTGAGATATCTGTTTACCTGTTTCTGTCTGATATATGTAAGTGCACAATGACAATGGGAATGCTACAGCTTCTTGCGCATAAGCATTCAGTCCAAGAGACTGTAAATATCATTCTGCTAGATACCAATCACTGCAAACCCCTTATGAATGGATTTGGATGTCAGAGTACTTTGATAAATGTGATTGACATACCTTAGCCCAATTAGAAAATGAAATTATGAAATGTAGAAAAGTGAACACAAATAACCACATTTAAAAATGAAATATTATATCTCTAGTTTATATAAGTAAATTGAAAACTACTGCCAAATAATAATTTTATCAGACAAAACTACATAATTAACATGTTTGTTATTTGACACACTGGCAATGTAATATCAACAATGTTACTTCTCTTATATAAGTGGGCCATTTTGAAAATTTTCCTGGTATTTTTGCTATTTGATAAGTAGCACAGAGGCCCAGCTCATTCAGTATATTATAATTCAAATTATTATTAATTTACAACGACTGAGGCTCTAATGAATGAGGATTACTTAAATAATCATATTATGCTATATTACTCAAAGTAACTTTATTTTACCAGAAAACTAATAGTGTATAAAATACTACTCGTAACCTGAATCATGTATTCAGCATCCAGCCTAGCCTAAGTATTTTTGAATACCAATGCATATCATTTCATAATTGCCTCAGTTCGGATGGCAATCACTATCTCATCTTAATAAGTAAAAGATAATGAGTTAGTCTCACTATCATTAGCACACTTTCTGTATTTAATTCGAATAGGTTATAAAATTAAATATGCATAAATTGATGTCTGTTCTCCTCAATATGCCTGTGTATTGATCATTGTCTGCCCCTTACTTGTGCACATTCATGGCAGTAATAAGAAACAGAAAGGAAGTACATAGTATCTACACTTCTTTTCCCAACTTTTCTTCTTAATCTTGTATTTATTGATATGGATTAATAGATATTTCTTCATGATCAAATTCATTGGTCTCTGAAAAAATCTGCTGGGTAGGCTTTTCCAAGAGAAACTAAAGAATGACCCTACAAATTATAGTAAACTATGCTTCATAAGACATTTCTGCTAGGGTAACACTAGAGACAGGAATATTTTGAAGTCATATATTTTATGAAAATATTTTATTTTTTTCAATCATATGCCTATGTTTAAAAGGACTGTTACAATTATTTAAAGCTAAATCATTTTCTTCCCTTTCTGAATTTAAGAGAATGAATACTAGCAGAAGTCCCATCATTCTTACCTTGAGTTTTGTGTTTACTTGGCACTCCATGAGTGGTGTCTTCAGAGCTCCAATCTCAGAAACATGATCAAAATAGTAATTATTTTATGCCAGGCATGTGTGAGGTTGTAATTCCAACACTTGGGAGGTTGAGGTAAGAGAACTACCAGTTTGAGGCCAATCTGCCTCACCATGTTTCCGGAAAAATTATTATAAAAACTTCACATCTCTACCCTATTAAAGGAACTTATAAAGTATGTTAAAATGTATATTTGAAGTTTATAAGCCTTCCTAAAGTTCTCTGTATTTGAAATTGCAAATTCTAACATTCACAATAAAATCTTGGCCTCTAAATAAGAAATTTGACTCAATAGATTTACAATATGCATCTATATATTCCTATGGATAGCTATACACTGTAGAAGCATATTCCTATATCACTGACGAACTGTATTTGCCTCTTTTCTAAAAAGGGTTAGAGGACATTGTATTCTAAATTGCCTCCATTACAGAAGAACAAAGTGAAAAATTCTCTTGATAGACCTCTTCACAAAACACTTAAACAAAAATATCATTTTGGTCCAATGCAATGTAATCAGTTCGATAAGTCAGTCTTTACTATGCACACCAACTAGCTCTTCAGGAGTCTATAAAAATAATATGAATTATTTCACTTTGAAGTGACAGTTAACATCAGTCTTAAAACAAATATAGAAACAATGCTGATATCAATGAAAACAACAAGTCAATCAGACTTCTCCAAGTCTTATTATAACCTTTCAGTGATTATAATAGTGATTGCATCATTTTGATAACACGCTATCACCAGCCATTTAGCCATTATATGATCACTGAAGGTATGTTTCTCATCTAAGTTAAATAGTACAAATAAAAGTAAAATGAGATAACTGCAGTAAATGCAGGCTTTGAGAACTATACTGCAGCGATGCAGGAACAAAGACAAGATGTGTTTCTTCAACACATATGACCAGTCATAAACAGTCATATACTTAGAATTGCAAACTAGAAGCAAAATGGACAATTTGGAAAATTTTCACATTTTTTTTCACAACAGACTGTTTCAAACACGATTTCTTAGTCAAGTAAACATGAAACAAATACCCAAAGAAAGCAATTAACCAAAGCATATGTAAATAAACTGGGCAGTAACTTGGATTTAAAATCAATGAAAATCAAGTATCCATTCCCCAAAGCATGCAGTTACACAGATGGGGATAATAGTAGGAAAGGGACCAAGTACAGAGTGAAGCAATTTGAACATATGGCATTCTTAAAGGTTCATATGAATTGGAGAACAGGGAGCATTTGGGCTGTAAAGAAGGCTAACAGATCACCAGTGTGATTGGCTGGCTAACGTGATAACTTTGAACAAAAGGACCGACCATTATAGCTATAGGATATTATGCACAAAAAAACAAATAATTATTTAATGCCATAAAATATCTATTACATTTTTTAGAAGAGAATTAAGTCTTTGGGAGCTCTTATAATAGAGGACATTATGATTCAGTAGTGACAGAAGTGCATAGCTGGCTTCACTCTATGGTAACTGGACGGTCCTAGAAAGAAGACTATATACTGAAAGAATTTTATAGATTATATACAACATATTTTGTTTACCACACATATTCAAAGTTTACAATTATTTGCCAGTGTGAATGGGGATGAAATTATTCATTATCTCTCTACAATGTAGTAGTTTCTCTAGACATAGTAATCCCATATAAGACTAAAAATATCCTTGAAGTAGAACTATTATTGGAGTTTGTAGATAAAAGAGCTAAGGTTTAGAAAGAGAAATTAATATACCTGTGGACCCTCATCTGATAAATTTGAGTTCTTCTAAGTGTCTCCTACTTCCTCTATATCTTGATCCTTAGCAAGTACAATTGGTACATGGCCATATTCTGATTAATAATGTTTTTTTTTTTTTTCACTAAGACAAAACATGGCCTTAGGATTTGTCTTTTAATCATGTTAGTCACTTCTGCTGGAATTAACAATTTTTGCTATATTAAATTAATTTCTCAAGTAAAGAGCAAACAATACTCAAACGCTGATAATAGAAAGTTTTAGAAGATGACACATGATTTTTAAAGAGAAAAAATCATGGGCATCCAGAGATTTACGATAGCAATTTCTTCCTGATGTTTTATGTTACTTAAATGTTTCTCATTCCCTACAGTTCAGTCAGTATTTGGTGTGTCTTTTACTTTCTTTCAAATTTGTATTTAGATTTTTGAGATTACTTGGTTTTATACTTCGTGTTAACTCACATATTGGCTTAGGGTGATTTCTCTACAGGGAGGCAAATAAATTTACCATGAAGTTTGGAAAGCTAAATAAAGATTTGGAGACTGTGTCCCTTGCACGAGTTTATCCCTAGAACCTGGGTGTTTGATGTCATGATATTTAGGAGCTTTTACAAATTTATAATTTTTGGACTGGGGGAATCAGGTGGAACTCTCTCTCCTGAGGGGGGGGAAGGGACTCCTTAACCACTGTAGCACATTTATTTATACATTCAAGAGGAAAATTTCAATTTTAACTCCAATGCCTAGCCACTTGTTTGGCTGCCTGACCTGGCCCCTTATCTTCTTTGGGCTCTCTGTGTTTTCAGGGCTGGCTTTGCTTTAGCCCTACATGTGATCAGTCACCAGCTTGAATGGCTCCCCACATACCCCTCTTTTTTGTTTTGTGGTAGCACAGGATGGGTGGTCAGTTGAAGCTGGAGGAGTTGTGTTTGAAGAACTCTGTGGAAGACCTTTTTTTATTCTTGAACTCTTTTTATTTTAAGTGCATTCCAAGGATTTTAAATTCCTGCATTCAGTAGTTTAACCCTGTAGAGACCATTAATCCATAACAGTAGACAGCTATCATTATAACTGGCAATTGTCAGAAGGTGTTACCGATTAGAGTTTCTTTTATAACATATTATTACAGTGTTGTTCTACACTTTTGTGGTTATGCTTTTTGTTGGATGCTCAAGACCAAGTTAAAGTGAAACCTGCATTAATAACAATCTCTTGCTATCCATGCTTTCTTATTCTAAATGTTAATTTAATTTTCATGCTGGGGATGGAATTCAAGGTCTTTGTCTTGCTAGCCAAGTGCTCCTTAGCTACACTGCCAACCTCTGAATGCTAACTTTTGTACTTCAGATTATTTTTGTTATTGCAGATATTCTTTGCAAGTAGGGTTCTCAAATTTATATGAGCCTCAAGACCTACAAAACCTGAGTAGCTATTATTCAGTTAGAAATAAGTTAACAATTACTTTAAACCTGAAATGATTTACTTTGAAAGCCCAGTTCCCATGTCTTTTTCTAGTATCTTTTGTCCACTCAGAAGGTGTCAAATGCAAATTTTTTGCTCTACTATAGCATATAAAGTTAATGTGTAGTATGCTTTGAGTTTACGCTTTGTAACTACAATTGAAACACAATGTAAGCATTAAAAGGAATGTTGATACATTTTTGATATTGGAATAAAAATAAGATTAGAAAGATCCAGATATACTATTTAATATACTGAAAATATTTTATAAGCACATAACTACACCCAGTGGCTTGAGGTTTTATTGTTTATGTATTTATTTGCTGATTTTCTATTTTCTTCATGAATGTGTAAGTCCTATGAGGAGACGGTACTCTGCTTGTTTTGCAGAGTGTGTCTACCACTTACAAAAGGGCCTGGCACATGGCAAATGTGAAATAAATATTTCATGACAGATTGACTGACTGAATAAATGAATGGCATGTGTTTAGAACCCGAAAATATACTGATTAGGGGAAGTCATCACTAAAAAAGGACCCAGTTGATCAAGCTGAGTCTTCTAAAAGTATTCATGCATTCACAAAATTATACTAATTTTTACTCAACACTCATCATTTCTATACACCAAGTTTCAGCCAGATGTTATTTAAAGTATCTGAATTATAGACCCTTGAAAGCTGGGTTTGTAATGGAAATGCTGACAGCCACTTAACCAGATAATAGCACCAGTTCACTTGGTGTGCATATATAGTGTCACTGCTAATATGGCTGTGCCATCTGTTCTGAGAGTTGTGAAGGATGTGAGCATCAAACAACTGGTTTAAAAAAAAACTGCTGGATAAATTGGATCCTAAAAGGTGAGAGGATAAAAAGACACTTCTGTGCTTTAATTTCATTGCTTTGGTGACTACCTAAGCACAGTTAATTCTCCATGAAAGAACTGATTGGAAAATGGCATGTCACCTTATAACCATCAGGCATTTTTATTTACAATTCTGTTTCTGCTAGGCAAGATGGGGGAACATTTTGCACTCCTTATGATTTATTTTCTAGCAGCCTAATATTAGTGTGTGGTCAACAATGTCTGGTAAAAATATGTTTTTAAACTACCTAGTGACTTTGCCTCTGCTGACTCTTAACTTGAAGAGAAAGGTCAGAGAAATTCCAGATGGCCATCGGGAGCTCTGTAGGAATGGCTTTCTCTAATTACTGACACTTGACAAGTATCTTTTTTTTACGGAATGTAGGCTTGTCAGACACCAGAAATTACCAGAATTAATTTTTTAAACCTGTGTTATCAGAGCCTAGCAGCCTGGGAGTAATTCTCTTCAGGCCTTGGAACTGAATGCCTGAGAGAACCATTTACCCTCTCCACAACTTCCTAGCTGTTTGATAATGGAATAAATAGCACAAAGAATATACCCACTGGAAAACCTCAGAGGTCACAATTCAAGAATTCTCATTCTCCTTCAGAAACTGTCAAGTATTAGATGAGCGTAGTCTTCTTCAGTTACACCAGCAATGCTTGTCCAGTTGAGCTGGTCAAAATGCATAACCAGAGATGAGATACGTGTTTTGAGTAAGAATTTGTGGTGATCTCCTCACAGTCCATAGTTTCCTGGACAGCCCAAACTTTAACCTCATAAAAATTTTTCTCCCTCCCTGCTTTTGTTCTCAATTCTCCATTCTTTTACTGCTTGTTTCTCACAGTTTTTAAGAACCAGTGCTATGGCAGGTGTTCAAATATCTTTCATCAATTTCCTCATCTCCAAATCTTTGGCATTTGCCAAGTAGAGATCATGGTAAGATTAGGAAGGAGTAGATAAAGAGGAGAATTCATATTTTTGAGGCACACATACCATATTTTAATATTTAATAGGATAGTCTGCCATTTTTGAACATTTTCATAGCATATTCATGCCTGTGATAGAAAGAGGGGAAAATGTTATAGGCAGTATTAAAGTACAAATTATGCAAATAATCAGAAATATGTTTTCATGTCACTTATTAAGTTATTCATTCATGCAGTATTTTTTTCAGAGTTACCATGTTCTAGGCTCATATACTTGTGTAGAGATAGAAAAAAATATATGTATACAAACAAAGCTGAAGCCAATATTGATGATTAAAAATTGGGATGTTTCATAAAGATTCTCAGTGTACTAAATAGTGTATCCTCATCTTCCTAATCTCAGTACAAATTGAAATCCACACAATTAAGTATTTATTCTGTAGATGTGAAGAATTATTTGTTAGTCAAAGTAGTGTGCTGTTATAGAAAAATATTATTTTCAGATAATGTGCTCTAATATTCAATTCTAGGTTTCCTTGTTTTTCTTCATAAATTTGGGCAAGTTACTTTTCCAGTGATCAGTTTTGTCATTAGGTGAAGAGTAGTACTTCCTGTGTGTTACTAAAAATGAAGGAAGAAATGCAGATATAGTATATTCAGAAAAATGTCTGACATGGAGCAAGAATTCAGAAAAAATAAAACATTTCTATTATCATTGAAGAAAAGTAAAATGTCTGTGTATCAAAAAACTTTATAAAAGTTTAATATTAAATAAACGCTAAAGCACTTTTACTCTTGCAGTAATAAATGTACTTAGGAATCATTGTGAGGTCAAAGCTGTTTATTGGCACTAACTACAGGGGTGTAGTGAAGCTGATATCAATTAGCAGACTGCAGTGACAGTATGTTGACTTTCTGTGCAAGTTTGCTCATTTTTCTTTGGCAGGAGTGATTGCCCCACTAACACTTGAATAAAAAATTGAAGGAATAATCTTAAAAGTAATCCACTCAAGGAAATTCTGGTTTATAGTGTAATGATCACCAACTTTTGCCTTTACTTTGAAATAACTGATGGCCACATAATGACTTTTATACTTGAAATATACGATTCTGGAAGGAGTGATATTGTCCTCAAACTTTAGAAATATGATGTGTAACTTTTAATATACATAACAATTTTTAAGTCTGTTATTTCATCTGACGGTTGTTAGTTTTGTTACCACAGATGATTTGAACAGGTAGGAAGTTCCCCTCTTGATGTCTTAAATACTTGAATTTGTTACCTCATGCAGCAATACAGTAATTTTACTGCCCTAAAAATTCTATGTGTTCTATCTATTTACCCTCAACAACTACAAGAAATGACTGATTATTTTACACTCAATAGACTTGGCATTTTCAGAATGTTGTGTAGTTAAAATTATACAATATCCTGCCTTATTAAAGTCTTTTTTTTCAGTAATGTATGCGGAACTTCTGCCATGTGTTTCCATGTTTTGATAACTCATTTTAGTGCAATATAATATGCCATTGCGTAGATATACCACAGTTTGTACAATCACTGAAAGACATTTTATTTTGTTTTGTTTTGTCTAAATTTTAGTGATTATGAAAAATTATTGTAAGTTTTTATATGCAAGTATTTCTGTGGAGATTAGGTTATCAATTGGTCGATTGAGAACTAGTACAATTACTAGATCACTTGGGATGAAATGTTTAGTTTTGTTGGAAACTACCAATCTGTCTTTCAGAGTTGCTGTACCATTTTGTTTCTCCTTCAGCAATGAAAGAGAGTTCTTGTTACTTCACTTTTTTGCCAGTATTTGGTATTGTCAGTGTTCTGGATTTTAGTCATTCTAATAAGCATGTGTTGCTATCTTATTATCATTCTAATTTGTATTTTCTCAATGATAAATGATTTGCAAAGTATTTTAATATATTTCTCGCTCATTGTATATCTTCTTTAGTTTGATATCTGTTAATATCTTTGGTCTGCTTAGAAAACATTTTCATTGTTGAGTTTTAAGAATTCCTTGTGTATTTTATATAACAGTCCTTTGTCAGATAAATATTTTCAAATATTTTCTACCGTTATATGGCATCTTTTTCATTGTATTGATACCTTTTTCAGGGCAAAAATTTGTAATTTTAATGAATCCAGCTTATCAAATATTTCTTTCATTGTTTGTACCTTTGGTATCATATAAAAAAAGGCATCGTCAAATTCTAGCTATCTCCTAGGAGTTGCACCATTTTGCATTTTACCTTTCAGTCTAATTAATTTCGTGTAAGTTTTTGTAAAGTCTGTGTCATTTTTGCATATGTAATTCCAGTTGTTCATTGTTCAAGAGTCATTTTTTGAAAAGTTTATCTTTTTCCTATTGTAATTTTTGTGATCCTGTGTAAAAGATCTGTTAGGCATATTTATATAGGTCCATTTCAGGGCTGTCTATTCTTTTCACTACTCTATTTGGACATTTTTTTTTGCTAATACCACACTGTCTTGATTACTAGAGCTTTAGAGGAATTATTAGTTTGGTAATTTAAGTATCCCAAATTACTTGTCCTTCAATAGTACTTTTTTTTTTTTTTTTTTGGTCGGTATCAGGGATCGAACTCACAACCTCGCGTCTGCCAGGCAGGCGCTTAAGCCACTGAGTCAAATTCAATAGTACATTAAATCGTCTGTGTCCTTTTCTTTTCCATACAAACTTTAGAATGAATTTGGTTATACCCAAGGAATAACTTCCTGAGATTTGGTCTGGGATTGCATTGAATCTATATATCAATTTACAACTGACATGTCGATAATATTGAGTATTCCTATTGTTGAACATAGACTATCTCTTCATTTATTTAGTTCTTCTTTAGCGTATCTTTCATCAAAATTTTATAGTTTTCCTCATGTAGCTCTTGTATATATTTTTAAATTTAACTTTTTATTTTATAGGCTAATGTAAATAATATGACATTTGCAATTCTATGTTTCAATTTATCATTGCTTATATAGAAAAGCAATTGATTTTTGTATATTAATCATGATCAGTTACCTATTCAGTGAAGCCACAAGAGCAATAGGAGCATTAGATTTGAAAATTACTCCATTCCACATATGTCTCTAAGATTAAAGTTTTGTATGTGACTATACTTATCCTAGCCTTCAGAGGTTCCTCATAAATTGGAAAGTAACTTGTTTTAGAACATCAACTTTCAGAGACCTTTAGGCCAACTATGAAAGGAGGAGCATAGGAAATTCATTTAAGTGCACACAAATACACATTAAACTTTGACTGTTTCATCATGTTTTCCAGCCATAGTTTTGATTTCATAATCATCTTATCTCTCCCTCAAAGTTTTATATTTTGACTGTTAATGATTTCTAAACTTTTGTATCCACTTGAACACATATAAGCAAAATTAAATTCAGAAGATATAATAGATATGCAGTGGGTTTTTTCTTGCAGTCTTATTATGCAGCGACCTAGTTCCTCTCTACTTAGCCCAACACTGTTCACAGTGCTTTATATTTTCTCCCAACATCTACACATTCTGTATAAATGCACACATATTTATTTCTCAGAAAAGTGTTTATATTCAAAACACTCCTCTGCACTCATATTTTAAAAAGCAAGTATTTATAGACTTAAATATATATATATCTCCTGTTTTAAACATAGCTTTCTATTGTTTCCCAGCTTTCATATTTTATGCTCAGAAATTAATTCTCTTACTGTTTATTTGAGAGCAATACATATTTTTGCTGACTTTATATTTGATTTCAAGCATTAAATGATGATGTACTTCCTAAACAACATGCCTTGCATTTATTGTGCTTTGGGTTTAGAGTTTCTTGAAGTTATGTTGTACTGACTTCTCCATCTTCTTTCATCTTGAACCTTGGGCCCTTTTGTCAGTCAAGTAATTGGCATGCTTTAATAGTTTTGACTCATAATTTACTTTTATGCAAATTGTTGCTTACTGAAATCTCTGAACTACAGTTTTCTTCCTAGTCTTTTAACCTTTACAACTTTGGAATGGACATATGCCATGGGATATCCTCAATATTTTCTCCCTCTCTTTCCTACTTCATTTTTGTCGAATTTCTGTTCTTCAAAGTTTCCCTTATGCTTCTCCCACAAGCTCTGTTCTCAACTGAATACAAGCTAAGACTCTTACAATGATGTTTATCCAAAGTGATTCTCTGAGGGTATTTTCTTGATACACCAGAAAATTTTTCCTGGTATAACAGCCCATCCAAAGGACTGCAGTTGGTTCCACTGGATATCTGCCATATCTACTGGTCACTAAAATGAAAGCAAAAGAGTTTACTGAACAACGATTGGGCAAAACTCATTTTAAGAATAACTTCTTCAAATGACCTATCCACAAAAAAATTTTAAAAAACACTTACAGCCAATTGGCATCTCCATGACAAGATGCCACTTTAACAGAATCAAATACTAATTTTAAGAATTTAGAATTTTAAGATTCCAGAATCAATTTTATGTACAGGAATTTAGGATGAGAATGTCAGGTTTATTGTTTAAAATGTTAAAGGATATGAAAAAATTAAGCATAAATGAGGCTTCTTTAGGGATTGACCAAGAAGTAATTCCTGAAAAACTAGTCAGATATTCACACTCATATGGTAAGGGAATGGAAATTCTTGGACTTGATTGTGTGTATGTGTTCTTGTAAATATGCTTAGACTCATTATGTGTGCGTGCTGATACTTCACCAAAAGATTTGTTTATAATTTTTGAAGCAAAATATGTAATTTCACCCCATTTTCAGTGTATCACATAATTAGATCACTGTTTGGAAGCACTTTTCAAGTCTCCAGTAATATCTGGATACATGAAAATTACATATATGATGAAATCGCTAAAATTTAGAACTCTAATGCATTATTATTAGTAGCAGAATTTATGATCATTGTCGTTTTGCATTTTAAATTAAGCAAGCTCTTACATTAAGTGTCATGTCTGACCTGTTTTGAAATACTGTTTTCATCAAACTCATATTGTTTTAAAACTCTTAGAAATATTCGAAGTGTTCAGTGTTGGGCTCCTTAACCTTTCAAAACTCTTTGAAAGTCTGATGATTCATACGCATAATCTCAGAACAGCATTATTAAATTCAAAGAATGAAGTACATAGATTACAAGGGAACCATTTAAATTCCAGTGCATTTATCAGTTATTAAGTTTGTGATATAAGGTTACATTTGTTTTTTATTAGTCCTTTTCATTATATTGCCTATTTACAAGTCTAATAACTACAACAATTTTTGTCTCATTTTTCAAGATATCTGCAACACCTAAAATATGATTATGATAAAATCCATAAGTTGTGTTGATGAAAGAATCATAATGCTGATACTCCTGTGGCTTATTACTTAATCATGATAAAAGAAAAACATAAATTTCAATTAGACTCTGGTAATAAAAGTATCGTTTTCCATCAAAATGTGTCAATTCTCTGAGTTTCATCTTTAGAGCCCTGTGCTTCTCTGAACCCAAGATTAACTTCTGGCTTAAAGGAGAAGTGTTTCTAGAATACTGGTAATCCAACAGATACATAACGAGTGTTTTCTACTAAAGGATAATTATTAGAATTTTCTTGAACTTTTAACACCATGACATCCAAATACTGTAGCCACTTGATTCTTCTGTGTGATCCAGAATTATATCGCAGCCTATGCATGCCAGTTAGGTTTCAATAGATAAGTCGCATATTGTGTGTCGGATTCTCTTTGCTTTAGTAACTTCACAGCCACTCTCTCCCATAAGCTCTCACATATGACAGGATGGAGAGGAGAGGAACAAATTTCCATAAACATAGATTCATGTACCATATGTTTGAACAAATTTGCCATATGTTGAATGTGAAGACCATGTTCAGAAGTGGTTAGATTGCATTTGTGTCCAAGAATAATCCATATTGGCTTTTGTTTATGAAACCCTGAATTGACTCCTTTTAAATACTACAGTTTTTTTAATCTTGTTTTTATTCTGACTCTTCTCTGCAATCTTTCTCTTTGAAATACCAAGTCATTCATAGGAGATTTCAGATTTCAATTTCAGATTGTTTTCAGATTTCAATTTCAAAAAAGAAAAATGCAATCCTGTTTTTTATCGATAATGTTGTAGATGCACTTTAGCATTTTTGTGCTTTTTTTATTGTGTCATAGTGCATGTATATGAAAACAAATACATGTCAGTATTCACTGTTAGGAATAAGTCTTTTATGACCTGGTCCCCAAGTTTCAAATGCATAGTGCTTTAATGATTAAACAACAGATAAATGCATGATAGTGGTGCACATTTGTAAGCAAGGGATACTGATGTTTCATAAGAATTGACCTTTTGGTTTGTATTTATTGAGGAGTCATTATTGGTTTTATGGATTTAGGTTAACTACTGGATCAGAGTGAATGTAAGGCATTAAAGTAGTTTGACTGTCCAGATCAATACTTTGAAAGAAATAATCATAGAGTATTTATTTCATACATTTTAATACATTTATAAAGTAGTATTATCCTCCAGCTCAAATGCAACACAATATTAATATGCTTGTTAAAGATATATATTTTGTTGTGTTAGTTACAAGCAGTAGTCATTGCTATACAATTTTTAACATTTTGCCTGTGTATTGGGTATGCTATGTACCCCCAAGTCCTCATGTACTTTTGATGGGGCTGAGTCTGACGCTTGTGATCAGTTTGTTGTCTAGCGCCAGGATTAATGGCGCCAGGATTAATGACATGACTGCTACACCCACCCAGGGGTGGAGCTGAGATACAGTGTAAGGGAAGGTGGGTCTTCCTCTTGCACTTCCGTGCTTCACCTCTCTCTCTCTCTGGCCAGCGGCTTGCAGCTTGCAGCCACCATGAACAGCAGGCCCGCCATGTCATGCTATCTTGGAGCCAACTTATGGACTGAAACTCCTGAGAAACTGTAAGAATAAACCTTTCCTTCCCTAATTTTGGGCGTCAGGTATTTTGTCTCGGCAATGCGTGAAAAGTAACCAAGACAGCCTGATATCTATTTCATATCATGAATTCATTTTAAACTGAATCTCTCAGTCAAATTATCTGCAACTGATGACTTGCTCATTTTAATTAAACTGCAACTGTTTTCTTCTGGCTACAAGAACAAAGGGCAACTCTTCTCTAAGTCAATGACTACCCATATCAAGCTATGTATAATTATCTTTTAAACACAATCAACATAATCAGCTACAACCATTACTCCTGAAAAGCTGAGACTGAACTTCTTAATTTTTTTATGCCAGTTGGTTACTGGATGACCTTAAAAGAAATAATTTCAAAGAAACTTTACTTCTTGGAAAATTTCCTCCAACACTAAAATAAGATTATTAGCACTCTACTCTGAGCAAACCTCGGCCATTTCTGCATTATGTACAAATGTGTTATGATATATGTGTGTAGGGAGCTACGTGGCTGTTTTTTAGAATAGAACTGTTAACTAAGGCATTGAGAATGTTTTAGTCAAATGCAAGCACAATGCTAAGAAGATGAGACAATTGATTAAACGGCAGGACAGATTTCAGAGACCAATGGGCACATATTGAAACACAAAGTTTTGCAGGGTCCATACAGGACAGTGGAGAAAGATCAAAGCACCTGAAAACAGGCACAGATTTAATTGTACAGCTGGTTTTCATGATACAAAACTGAGCTCTTTTATGTTGTAAAGTTATTGACTTGGAGCACAACTTTTCTGCAGACCTAAATCAGCATGAGGAGCCAAGAATATTTAAATAGAGCTTTTAGAAAATTGGAGAGGCTTACAGAAATGGGCTTAAGGCTTTATTAAGGTTCATGTGAAAAAATTTATAACAGTGTGCAAATTCCACTGCTGTATTCCCTGAATATAAATGTTAACGTACTTTTTCCAGAAATTCATAGCCGTTGACAAACAAATTTGAAATTCTCAAACTATTAGGAGGTTTTTATAAATATGATTGGATTATCTCCTTAAGGTCAAGCCATATATATTTTTCAGAATTGCATTTTTATTTTATTTTTTGTTTGCCATAGTGTAGTCCTATCATTTTTTTCCTATCTTAATAAGGTAATATTAAAATAGTAACAGTATTAAAACTTTTTATGTTAACTACAGTGACTTGCCACCACAGTTAAAAGTATCTAAAAAGGATTTTCCCCTTTAAAATGTAAAAATTCAAAAAAAGTAAAAATTACCTGTTCTATTAAATATTAGAAACCATAACTTAATCATTAAAGATTTCTTTATAGCAAAACATTTTTTTCTTTTCAATCTTTTTTTCTCCAGTATTAGATAAAAGTAGAACCAATTAGTGTAAGAGAATTGCAAAATTGTCTTCTTCCCTGTGAAATGTATATCCTATGTCAGAATTTTACAGCTTCATTCAGCACCAAAGACTATGAGAATTTTATAATCACTCTGTATTTATATGTGGGGTGTGATATTTATCAGCTGTGAACTTACAAAAGTTTACTTAAAAATTTGTGTTTTCTTCAGTTTCCTCATTGTACAATAGGAAAATAAACCTAGTACAAAGAGTAAAGATTTTGCTTGAAAATATAAATGCTCAGTAAATATGAGAGCTTTTTTATTACTAACATGCACATTTGTATTAATATTTCGAAGGTCATGGGAGCAAACTGAAACATCAACTGTAACTTAGAGAGATGATTTAAAAATATGCTTTTATGACAGTCATTAATGCATATTAATTGTACAAATTAATGGGTTTCACTGTAACATTAACATACATGTGTATGCCATGCTTTGATATCACCTACCCTCTTTCCTATACTGTTTTTTCCTCTCCCTTCTCCTCCAGGTCCTCTTTCTCTTCCTCAGTAGTCCCTCTGCTACTTTCAGCTTGTCTTTTTTTATTACTCTAAATTCCACATATGAAAAAATAATGCAGTGCTCATCTTTCTTTGTCTCTTCATTTGCTTAGTATGATGATCTCTAGTTTCATTCATTTTTCCTGCAAATTACATGATTTTCTTCTTTATGGATAAACAACAATTTATTTTTATGAATATACATCCTATTTCCTTTATCCATTCATCTTTTATCTTGATCTATGAAAGCTGTTATTGCTTTGTTTCTTTAGATATTGTAGACTAAGATAACAAAACATGTAGTAAATTTAAACTTGTAATAATAAGCCAACCTAAATAGAGTACAATGAAAATCTTGATTTATACTCAAAAGTACTGTTAGGCCATTTATATTGGCTAGAAAAAAAAATTTTCATAGATTTTTTTCAGATTTTTCCCATAAAACAAATTTTATAGTGAAAAACACTGTGAATTAGAAACTAGAGTAAATAGGCCTTAACTGTTAACTTCACCACCACTAATTGGAAAATTTTGGGTAGGTGATTCACTATTGCACCTTACAGGTAGTAATTTGCCTGTTTAGCAACTGTTCACGTTAGGACCAGATCCATTAACATCACAAAGCTTCTATGATCTCAGAAACAAAACAGAAATACATTTAAGAATTAAATATAGCTGGTTTCTTTCGATTCATTAAGGAAAAAGTTTTGTGCTAATAATTTTCTGGACAATGTTTCATGTCTATATCTTATACGGTAAACAACTACTATGAATATAACAATATGCAATGTGTTGATTATTATTACTCTCCTATTGGACTGCTGTGAAATTCTGTTTTACTTCAATATCTTACATTTTTCTGTTTAAAATTTTAAAAAAGAATTAAAACATGCATATTATTTAGATACACATGAGTCAAAATTTCAACACAGCCTTAGTCTTCATTCATATGTAGTTTACTCTTGATACTGAGTGCTGGGCTTGGTCCAGCAAACCCTGTTAAAGGAACACAGACATGACAGACACAGAATATCTCTGTCTGAGGGGCCAGGGTTCTTCACTGAAATGGAGTTGAGCCCAGAACTAACTCAAATCCCCAGATTTATTGAGGAACAACAGTGGCAATAGAGTTTTGCCCAGAATAGATATACATTTTAGGTAGCAAGGCAGGCAGCCAAGGCCCAGTGACAGTTTGGCTGGATAATTAACATTTATCTGATTGTCCCCTTGGGAACTTCCTTGTTTCCCCCATATAGTCCATCTCTGCTCCAACTGGCAAAACATCGTCTCTTCAAAATGTGACTCCTCGGAGTTAGCAGTCTTCTGCCTCTTGAGTGAACTGAAGCAGACATCGACCCATTGGGTGTCTTAAGGAACTCTAACACTGAGGTTATTCAACACTTTTAAATCCTCTATTAGATCGTCAGGTGTTCCATTTTGTGTATTATTTTGGTCTGTTCTGTAGTTCTTTTTCCTCCTTTCTTGCTCTCTTCCTTTGGACTATTAAAGTGACTTTCAAATTTTTGTTTACAAAAATAATGATAGAGATGGGAATATAGTTGATGGTTGGTAGATCTTTGAAAATAAAAATTTTAACAATAGTTTCCTATCATTTTGCACATCATTTGTAAGGAATGTACAAAACTCATTCATCCATCACCTTCCTAATCTTCCATCTTTCCCATCTATTTACGTATATGAATAAGGTTTTTCAGTGTTTATATTTTCAAAAATAAAAAATGGGAAGAAATAAAGGATGTTGATTTTTAAATCAATTGTACATCATTTTCTTGTTTAAAGTTGATGAAAAATGTAGATCCATAGTCACCCAAAATTAAACAGAGGACTAGCTTTTCTCGTAAGAAATAAGTATTTCTCACGTTGGGTCGGGGAGGTTCTAACCAGAAGACAACTAACCTGCCTTCCTGGTGAGTGGTGCGTGACTGCTCGGACTCCAGGAAGAGAGAGATATGTGCCTCCCGTATGACTAGCGGTGTGTGGGCTAAGACTCAAGGACTCCCCCCCACCCCCCAAGCAACCTGCTGGTTCGGAGGACTGGCTACGTTGATAGCAACTAAGCTACCTAAAGCAACTAAATGCTTGTATTGTTTGGTTGATTTTGCAGGACTGGGACCGGCAGTCTGAGCATCTCTTGGGAAGATGACAGTATGCAATGTGGCAAATATGGAAGATTTCCTTCTGTCTTGTTTTGAGGTCCAATATTGTCCTCATTGTTTTGTTATATTCTGATTAATATTTTTTGCTTTATTTCATATTCTGTTTTTATTTGCTTTATTCTGTTTTGTTTTTGGTTTGATTTTATTATACTTGATGAAATGGTCAACTATTGTAAAGATAACAAGATATACTATAGTAGCTATTGTTTTACTAGTATCTTGCTTTGAAGTTCTATACCAGTTTTAATGCTTTGTTTTGATTGACTTTGTTCTGCTATGTTTTGTTGGATTTTACTATCTTTAAAATAAAATTTAAAAAAAGAAGTAAGTATTTCTTAAGGTTCAAAGGAGAAATTGGGTGGCACTATTAGTTTTGGTGAATGAGCTTGAATTTTTCTTCATTACTATTATTTTAAAATAAATTTGCTTTGGTTTTTCTGTTATATAGTATTACAGTTCTTTTCCTATTTGCTAGTAAAATGTATAGAGCTATGCCTTTTACATAAAAAGCCTTATCATATTTTGAGCTATGCAGGATTATAAATAAACTTCTATTAACCCCTTTATCTAAAGTCAAGATCACTGGTTAACTCAGTTTTGATTAATAAAAGAAGATGTCTATATTCTATTTAAAAAATAAAATACTTATTTACTTTGCTCAAATTTTGTACCTGGGGGCTGGGAGTTTAGCTCAGTGGCTTAAGCACCTGCCCCAGCAAGCATGAGGTTGTGAGTTCAATCCCCAGTACTGCAAAAAAAAAAAAAAAAAAAAAAAAAAAAAAAAAATTGTACCTGGAACTATTTTTTAATATAATAAAATTTTGGTCTACATTAAAAATCATTTTCTGTAACATTAAAATTATTCTTACTTGTGGAACCTTAAAATATTTATGATTTATAAAAGACAAGCATTTAAGTAATATAAATTTAGAGTTTAGTGTGAATAGAAAATTTATTGATATATTGTCGTTAGAATAGTGTGAAGCCAGGCATGGTGGCACACACCTGTATTTGCAGCATCAAGGAGACTGAGGCAAAAAGATCACCATGAGTTCAAGATTAGCTTGGATTACATGATGTGTTCAAGGCCAGCCTAAACTATCAGCAAGACCCTATCTCAAAAAGAAAAAAAATAGCGTCAAATTAACTTTGCTTTACTTTGAGTGAATTAACTAGAATTTATTGAACTTTGAAACTGATGCTGTCTCTGTGCTTCTCAGTATTTCCTACGTAAGAAAACAAGATCATTTTGGTCATTTGTTTCAGGAATTATGCTTACACGCTCTTCTAATTATACCTAATTATTTCCACTCCACCACCACCTTAAATGCTATCTTTTATTTTGACTTTTCTACAAGTAAGTACTAGTTAGCTTCCTTTAAGGTATTTGACAACTTCAGCTTTAACCCAGTTGTAAAAGGGTAAGGAATCAGTTATACTCCTAATCCAACATTCCTTCAACTAATGAAATGGCACTTTTTCTCTTGAATCAACAAAAAATACTCTTGACGTGTATTTTAATAGTGATGTAATCCTTCTTTAGTTTTAAGACCTATCTTCTCTTTTAAGCATGAGTTGTAATCAGTTCAGGTTTTAAAATATCATTTGCTTTTGATGCAAAAGGTGAGCTTGTTAAATCTGAACAGGTTCCTAGAAATAATTTTGAATCATTTTATATGCAAGAAAATGAAATTCAAAGAGATTAGATGAGTTACCTACAAGAAGTTAACAAATAAAAGAGCAATTAAGAATGAAGACACCCTTCTTTTCTATGATTGACAGAGGATTTGAGTATATTTTCTCAGTCTTCAAAGATAGCATAGTATCTTGCCTATGTTTGACCCATCCATTAATTTAGAATACTGAAGTATCTAGCCATAGCATTGATATATTTATTCATTCTGTCTCTCAAATCCCATTATACAGGAGTTATAATCAAGAAGTCTATTCATTTTATGAGCTTTGATGAAAGAATATAGATATCCTGTACATTTTGGAAAATTCATAGACTAAATCATATTTAAATCTGGCCCTTAAATAATACCCTAACCAGTAAAGCTGTACTACCACCTTCAATTTAGCTGACAACCATTCTTAATCATTTTTGTTATTAAAAAGAGAAATGTTTTAAAGGTATAATCACGGAAGAGTTTGAAAGGAAATTAGTTGATTAATCTCATTCACTAGCAACTAGATTTCTTATAACTATAAAAGCTTCATTATACTTGGAGTACTTGTATCCTAGTCCTGTTATAAGAAAACACCACAAATGGGATGGCCTTAAGCAACACAAATTTATTCTCACAGTTCCGGATTCCAGAAGTCTGATCAAGATGTTAACAAAGCTCAGCTTCTTTGGACTATAGGGAAGAATCTTTCCTTGTTTCTTCCAATTACTGGAGTCTCCTGGAATTTATTGGTCTGTGAAAACACAGTAAACTCCAACATAAAGAACACACAACTGATTTTTCTAGGTTAAAGTAATCCCTTATTAACCATATATTTTTAGATTAAAATAGGACTCATAAAACAAAGAAAAGTCAATGTAATCTGAGGACTGTCATCCATTTTAAGATAATAAATAGGCTTACTTTGGTAATTCAAGGAAAGAATATTTGTAGGTAATTTTAAGAAGCTTAATTTTGAATAGTGTTCAGTACTGCATATTTTAATTGACTTTCAACATGTAATGGTAGCTCTAATTTAATAACACATTGTTCATAAGATTAAGAATTGAAGGAAACTCATATAGTGGAGATGGTCCAACAATAAGAATATAAAGTCACCAAAAATTCAATAATATTGTTAATTCCTTGTGAGTAGCTTTAAAAATATTTAGATAAGTTGGAATTTTCAGAAGAATGTCGAAGTGTCCTTTTTTATTAATAAATTCTATTAATTGATGAATGATTAAATTTATTAAAGCCTAATTCATCATATTGCAATATTGAAAATACTTTTATGAAGTTATCGAAGGAGGGTGAAATGAAAAAATTAGTAAGTTCCATGCTTCCCTGAATTGATGAAGGATAATAAATCCAATATTTGATTTTTGTTCTGTATTTTAACGTTAATACAAATACAGTACTATCTCTAACAAGTTTGGGGAGAAAATTTATATATATATATTTAAAATAATGAAAAAGAAAACATGACCAATATAATGATAGAAAAAATTTTAGTTTCCAAATACATTTTATTTTATATATTATATATGCTGTATACTCTATATACATTAAATATTTTTAGCTGGAGTTGATTCTGATTTCCACAAAATACATTTTTTGCAAATATATTTACTTCATAAGGTTGTTATATAGATAAATTATTTTTATAAGTGAAATTTCAAAAAGTTATTTATAATAGGTACATATACATGTCATACATTATCAGTTATTATATCAAAAATAGTAGCAATGAAAACTACTTAGGAGAATTTTTGAGAATGGGGGATATTTATATGATTTCTCAAAAAAAGGGTTGCAAATCATGAAATTTTATAAGATTATCAACTTTTTTCTATCTGACAGTGCTAAAATCTTTAATAATTGGAACCACAGAGTAAAGAAAAACTTCTTCAGGATGAAAAAAGTTTAAAAGAAATATATCTTAAAATTGAGAACTCTCCCATTGGAATGTTTAGGACATTTTACTGATTAGCTAGCTTTTAAGCACTTAACATTATAGTTAAAGTTGCATGCGTTCATTATAGGAAATGAACAAAATATAAAGTCAAAGATGAATGCATATAATACATTTAAAATTAAACAAAATCTCAGTTAAAACACCATTAAATTTTTGTATGTGCCCAATCATTTTATCTGTGATTAGACTTGTGTGGTAAAGATATCTAGCTGTAACATGACACAAATATATTTTTTATAAAATCTATTTTTTTAGCCTAACATCATAGCACAAGCATCTTTCTGTGCCATTAAACGTATGACATTATATCATATGAAAATTCCATAAATACTTTAAATATTTCTCTAGATTATATCCTTTCTTGTCTTCTGATCTTATTTAAACATTGCTTATCTGAACATACCTATGCCTAAAATATTACATATATGCCTTCCCATGCCAGTAAATGAAGTCTCAAAAGTGAAATTGTTGAGCCAATGGGTCCGAATCATTTTTGGGACCCAGGGGTACATTATCAAATTGAATTTCAAGAAAATATTAATGATCTTCTTTATAACCACCTCCACCAGCATAACAAAGGGCCAAAAGTTGGGCATTATAAATATTATCATACTATTATTTTTTAACCATTTCCAAATTTGTAATGAAAAAGTGTTGACACATGAATATTTCAAAGTGCAATGTTAGGGGTAAGATTTTTCACCCATTCCTGATGTTTGTTTCTTTGTGGAAGGAAACTATTAGCCTGCTACTCTTGGGTCTCCCTTTCCCTCATGCATGCAGCCTCTGAGTAGATGAAGTGAATTTTCGGATTGGTGGATATGGAAAGAGAAATTACCCATGGGTCATGGGCCCCAAGCCTTATTTTTCTTTGTCCTATTATACATTTTAACCCTGGGGCTCAGGTCTCCTCAGCTTTCCTCCTGCCTAGCTAAGTAAAGAATTCATCCTAATTTCAAGGTTTAGAGCTAAGAAGTTGGTAGCCTAGAGCTACAAACCATGATCACCTATCTCAAACTCACCTGTGATAAAGACATGATGTATAATGACCGTGACCTATTATTTTGTCTTTGTTATCAATTGGTTCAGAGCTAGAGGTAGTGGGAAAGAGGAGGACAGTTTTAGGAACCCATGAAGACCTCCATCTTGAATTCTGTTATTTTAGAAGTTGAATCTACTGTTTTTGGACGATTATATATATATATATGTGAATTATTTATAGCACTTACCCCATCTTTATACTGTGGTGACGTCTTTCCAAAATAATTTTAAAGTGCTAAAATATACACTTCAGCTTTGTTCTTCCACATACATTTAAAATATTTTCTCTAATAAGCCAGTAGTCTTTATTTTGTCTTGGCATTTTTTTGATAGTCTGAAGGTTATATATTTCATTTTTCCAGTATGATTTCTGTCTTTATTTGAAATAATGCTTCAAGTTATTATAAGAAACAAACCCATGTAGTCTGCTGAAACATGCTTAGAATAATTAAGTGGTTGATAAATGTGATTTCAGGTGGTTTTTATTGCAGTTTAACTAGAGCTGATATGATCTACCTAAAAACAATTATTTGGAAAAATAAGTCTTTGGGCAGATTATCCTAACTGGTCAACTTTCACCATCATGTAGAACTAATCAATCAATGTATTCATCGTGTACACTATAAAGTATCCCCTTATAGTACTTAGTACATATTTGTCTCGCTGTACTTGAGACCTTGTATTTTTAATCTTTAATTGCCAGCAATGCCAACTCTCAGTGGATATTTGCATAGCAAATGAATTCTGCTTGCTCAAGACTAGAGCAATAGTTTTCAAAGTGTGCTACTTCAGGTAGCAGCAAACTTGTTAAAAATGCATATTCCACCCCTACTTCAGACCTGTGGGACCAGACCTTAAAGATAGGTCCCAGCAAGTGCTAAAAGGACCGTGATGTAAATTAAGTTTGCAGACTACTGAGATAGTGGTTACTTGATGTATAAGCTGTAGTACCCAATCATGATTAATAGGAATCAATTAGTAAATTTCCCCAGGTGTTTAAAATGAACTGCTCTAATATTTTGATGCAATATACAAAGTGTAATAAGCACAAATAACTAATACCAAGACTTTTCTTAGAAATATTTCTGCTAAACACCTAACTTATGCTTTATAAAATATATTTGAAACAGTATCATACTGAATTGATGTTATTGGAAAACAAAAGTTTAGGAAAACATTTTTAAGTTTAAATAGGTATTTTAGCCGGGCGTGGTGGCGCACGCCTTTAATCCCAGTACTTGGGAGGCTGAGGTAGGTGGAGCATTGTGAGGTCAAGGCCCGCTTGGGCTACAACGCGAGCACAAGGCTGGCCTGAGCTACATAGTGCGACCCTGCCTCAAAAAACCAGGGCCGGGAGTTTGGCTCAGTGGCTTAAGCGTCTGCCCTGGCAGGTGTGAGGCTGTGAGTTCGATCCCTGGTGCCGCAAAAAAAAATAAATAGGTATTTTATAGATGTTACATTAGAGGCCTACAAGGCAGAAGTAAACAATTGATAGCAGTTGCTTCTATTTTGAAATAAACAATAATTATTGTTTAATTTATACTGTGCTTGTTAATAGTTTTTAAATTAGTTTGGTAAATATTTGATAAATATACAAATATTTCAAAATACAAAAATGAAACTAGTAGTTTATATTAGAAAGGGAAGTAAATTGAAAAGAAAATCTAAAATGAATACTAAATCATTGATTGCATTTCAGCTAACATACTGAAGCATTTGGAATTAAAATTAGTTTCATTTGTAGTACAATCCTGAACATTTAAATATTTAATTAAAACAATTATGAAGCATAGAAATAAAACTTTCTAGATTAATCACTGGTCCTCTAATTTTCAATTTCTCATTTTTTACAAACAGTGCAATCATTTTTTCTGCTATTCCCGCAGAATTTAACACTTGTAAACTTCTAAACTTGAACATACCTTTAGCTCGCTATGCGTCCTCTGACATTGGTGTCTATCTTTCTTCTTGCACTTCTTTTTCCCCCTTCTCTCTTTTTGGCTGTGGTTGTAGTCCAGGTACTGTGTCTTTGATTTTTAACTTTTTTTATTTTGTAAAGTTTTCTCCTTACACTGTCCATTGAAAAGTATGTTGATGTAACAGCAAGCAGAAACACTGAAATGACATCCAGGATTTGGAGGCACTGATCAGGATAATTCCCAGGATAGCAGGTCCCAATCTCTGGTGATCTCAGGCTTATATTGGATAAGCAAGCAGAAAGTACAGAGGCAGAATGGCTTGTTAATTGTGGACTGGTTTATACAACGTGATTCACAGTGACCAGCTGTTTCTAAGAGACAATAGAAACCAGAACTGGAATAGTAGATATTACCTGGTCAATAACAAACTAAAGCATACTAGCTGGGTGGAGGGCCTTTTCTGCTACATTAAGGCTTTCATTTTTAAATGACCCATTTATGACTGTAAACATCTACATCTGTTTTTCTTTAAATCCAAATTCTTATTGGATATCATATTTGAATTTGGCCATTTGCTTCAAGTAATCCAGGATTTGTAATATTAAATCAATAATGTACTGTCCAAATTGTTTCCCATTCAAACTCCTTCTAACTGTCAAGGCAATATTATTTAGTCACTTTCCAAACTTTTTCTTTTTCTCTTTTTGCAGCACTGGGGATTGAACTCACAACCTCACGCCTATCAGACAGGCATTTAAGTCACTGAGCCAAACTCCCAGCTGTAGGTTTTTTGAGGCAGGGTCATGCTATGTAGCTTGGGTCGGCACCACACATTTCTTTAAATTCACCATTTTCTTCATCTTCTTTGGCTAAATTTTCCTTTATTTCAGACATCACTCTTTTTCTTCTCTTTCATCCCCATACCTAGGATGTTGAAGGATTTTTTTTTAACCTAACACTTGAGGAACTAAAAGCATACATTTCTGCCATTTTCAATCTCTCTGTTTGAAGAGCCATTCATTTTACGGGTCTCTGCTATATGACTTCATTTCCTAAAGAATATTGATGCAGTTGTCTCCATCATACTTAAATATTTCCTGCAAACTAGATAAATTCAAGTAACTAGGCCTAGAATTCAAGAATCTCCAAGTAATATTATATTTATCTGTATGCTGATGTACAATTTATTCAGAACTTCTATGTATTTTAACTATCTTTATGGTAACACTGGTTTGTGTGTGAAAAATTGGGAAGATTCTGCTTTAGTGATGAGACCCTACTTTAGCGATGAAGCCTTGATTGGGACCAGGTTCCCTTTTTAATAAAAATATATCTGTTTTTCATCTTTTTTTGTCATACCTGATGTCCTTTAACAAAGAGATTAGTTTTATTAGCCTGATTACTTTGACCTTGTAAGAGATGTAATACCGGTACCTAGTATTAAATTTGGCATAAGAAATTCTTTGGTATTTTTGACTGATCAAAAGCAAAATTCACTTGCTCTTCATAAAGATGATTATTGAGCCACACTGGAGGGAAATATCTCTGAACAGCTAAGCACATCCAGCCCATTCTGGATTTCTACTTTGTGTGCTGGCTCTGGGTTTAACACTCCACCTGGAACAAGGTTCCCAGTAGGTCACATTGTTGAAAGGAGAGATAAATCTGAGATTGCTTAGGGTAAAGGATTAAGAGAGTGGAATTATTCTCATAGTCTTTGTTCAATATATGATAACTATGTAATTTATGTTCTCTAGCCTTTGAGAAATTATTCTATGCTGAGTGACAACTCTTATGTAGATTTATTTTTTTTTTGCCTTAGTCTTTCTGATAAAGTACAAACTCATCATTTTTAAGGACCTGTTGTCATTTAGTTTACTGAGGTTTTTTCATAAGAAATATTCTAATTTTATTTTAAAATATTACTAAATTCCCTCCATACTACACTAGCTTTGGTTCCACAAGAGCAGAAATCTGATAAAGACATCAGCACCCATGGCTTATTTGAGGGTGAACCCAGAAACTCAAGCAAAGAAGTGAGAGAACTGATATGGGAAAAGGAGAAAATCAAGAATATATTAGAAATGAATCATTGCTATGGACAACTGAAGTTGAAACTCTCAAGAGAGACTTTCAGGTACTGTGGTGACTAGGACTCATTATCACCCTATTAAGGGGTAGGGAATCTGATACATTTATTTTCCATTCTTTTCCATCACTGGTCAAGGAAAATCTATAGGAGTACTTCATCCATGGCATTTCTTGTCTGTCCTGAATCCAATCTGAGCAGGAACCAACCTGTCTCAGCCTGCAGAGAAGCCAAGAGGAAATACTATGTGTGAAAATGTGTCTATTATGGCTACAGTTGAACTCAGAAAAGGTGCTTGGAGTAATGCCCAAGTGAATCAGCATTTTATGTTACTGTATATATTTTTTAAAAAATATTTTTGTCACCTTTTATGTACTAAGTATTGGCAAGTGTTGTTGTCAGGGTTTGCAAGGCAATAGTTTTAATATAAGACATAATTTATAGGAATGTTTTATAATATTCACCCAGAGTCAAATGTAGAAGAGTGCAAGAGATCTTTCCATGCACTAGAAACCCAAAGAATCCAACTGAGGGCCTGAATTCCATGGGAATGCCCTGCACAAGTTGAGCTAAAGTCCTAGACTCCGTGGCAATGTCCACCACGAGTCCAGCTGGAGGCCTGGAGCCCACAACAATATCTCATGCAAATTTGTATCAAGGATCTGCACTGCGAAGGTCCAAAGGCCAGTAGTGGAAGCTAGAAAGTCCATGTCAGTGGGACGAGGGGTCTGTGCTACTGAGTTGAGAGACCTGCACTACAGCCAGGAAGCCAAGCTCAAGATAAGGACAAGAGCTCCCCAATAAGAACTGCAGCCATACTCAGTGACAGCGAGGATCCAAGCCCCTCCAGTGATGAGGACACCTGAGTTTAAATCATGAAAATCAACATAACAATCTTCTCCCTGAGAATCAACAACATCCCATCTTCTCTTCCAGTTCTCCTTTTATGCTGTTGGCAGCAATCCTCAGGTGGGCCTCGCACTCCCAGAACCACACTGATTCAGTTGAGCTAGGTATTACAAGTTGACCACTAGCTAATTCACCACAGCAAAACATTAGGAAGATGTAAATCGGCAAAGCCAGAAACCTGGTCTCCAGTGTCTTTTTAGCCCCCATATCAAATGATCATCCTTGTGAGTCTTGCTTCACTCTTTTGTAGTTTTTTTTTTTTTTTTGCCTTTTCCTTCTCTCTGTTTTTCCCTCCAATATCTTAGTTTAGCCTTTCAGTATAATTATTCATATGGATTACTGAAAGGATATTGTAATTGGCCTTCTTGGTTTCATAGGCCTGATTAAAACCATTTAAGGTTCTCAGTGAATTGCAGAATAAAATTCAAACTTTCTCCACACCCTGCTTGCTTATCTTCCCAGAATTGGTCTTACTTGTCTTCCCAGAATCACATTTCTTCATTTAGTCTCGCATACATATACAGTTCATGCATGCATGCCAAGATACTTTGTTTTCTGAATTCCCTAGATAATATACAGTCTAAAGCTGTGCTTCTTCTGACATTACTCATTTATTTATGTATTTTTATTTATTAGTACATGTTAACAGGCAAATAGATACAACGTTCTGACATCCTTTTAAAGATAAATCTTCATCCCTGAGAAATAACTCCTACTAATGTACATTTTAAAATTAACTCCTATTGTCATATCAGGTGACCTCTTCCAATATCCTCATGTTTTCTTTATCTTTATGCAGTCCTCTCTTGCTTCCTATGATTTATGTCATATATCCTCAGCATAGTATTGTATTGCCCTCACTTCCTGCGCACAAGATCCAGCTCTACCAGGTCCCACAACTCAGTGTTACCCACCATGGGAACGCCCGCTCAGCCTCACAGGACACAGAGGCACGCAGCCCAGCCCAGTCCAGGACCCCAGAGCTGCTCATCAGGGACTGACCAATATAGCTGCATTGGTATGCATTATATTGTGAATATTATATTTTCTTTCTCTCTCTCTTTCTCCCTAACTACACTGCCAAATCTGTGAAAATGAAGACTTGTGTACTTCGTGTTTATTTGCATGCCCCAAAGTGTGAACATACACTACTGAAAGAAGATAATGTCCACTAACTTGAAGGATCTCATGTAATAAGGAACAGGGTCTACCCTTAAGGAACTTGCAATCTGATGGCCTTTTCCTTTGTGAAAATTTAATTACATGCCAGATCAGTATATGAAATTACAAATGCTTCCCTGTTGAGTTTATGTAACCTTAGAAAGCATGATCTAATCAGAAATATTCATGATAAGGCAAATTTCCTTGGTATTAGCTATAGGCTTTATTCTGGGTAATTATAGTCCTAATTTCCTCCAATTATTCCTGCTGAGTCCTTCTACAACCTTCCGTATCTCTAGGCCCCACATGTTCTGAATCTGATGAAATTCTCACATTTAGCTCTAAGGAGGCACAATGGTTTAGAATTCCACACTTTTCTCTCTTGTTGCCTCATTTGTAGATACTTATATTACAGGCTTAAAAAGGCAATGAGACAGCTGGAAAAAAGTTTCTTTCTCCCTTTCTTTATTTAGCAGTTGCTTCATAGAGCAGGAAAATAGCATCATTTTCATGATTCATCATCTTTTTCCCTATATTAGCATCAAAAGGAAGTAAGATGTCAGTGGATTTATAGCAGTAAATGTCTACGATTGGCAGTGCTATGGACTTTGATTTGCAAGTCAAAAAGTTTAGGTCAGGTTCAAACAGCATCAGTCAGATATGGCAAATCTGATATGACTAACCCTAGAATTAGTGAAAAGATCATTGGGGTGATAAAGACCGTGCTCTAACCAAACACCATACAGCCTCTTCTTATCCCTACTGTACCCTAAGTCATGTCTTTAACCCTGTCTAGTCCAAATGTAGCAAGAATCCTGCCAAGTAAGTGTAGAATACCCCAACCTTGAAGTTTTCTCTTAGCAATTTTTCACCCACCAGTTGCCCTACCTCCACTTTTTCCACTAGCTATACATTTCTGCCTGCTTACTGTATTTAGAAAGAGCCAAATCTCTCTTCCCACTTGCTATAGTCCTCATACCTATTGCAATAGTGCTGAATAAAAATAAAATCTTCCTAACCACTTTAATTTGTTCCTTAATAAATTTTTCAGTGTTAAATGAATGACTGGTATACATAAAAGCTTAAGAATGTACCAGTGTTTTCTAATTTGTAATTTAAAAAATAAACCTTAGATAGGTTTTTCTACCAAAGTGTATGTCTAAATAATGGAATAGAAACAAGTGCGGTGAAATCTACCCAGTTTATTATTAGAATAATGAACTCTCTCATGCTACCTCCTTCCATCAGAGACTTTCCTCACATCACTTTTTCTTTTTTGAACATTATTCTTTTGTTGCAAGGCTGACTCTGTCTCTGAGACTGTCTCAGCTTAACTGTTTTAGTTAAGAGTATCATGGCAGCCGGGCGTGGTGGCGCATGCCTTTAATCCCAGCTTTAATCCCAGCACTCAGGAGGCTGAGGTAGGCGGAACATTGTGAGTTCGAGGCCAGCTTGGGCTACAGCGCGAGCGCAAGGCCTGCCTGAGCTACATAGTGCGACCCTGCCTCAAAAAAGCCAGGCCTGGGAGTTTGGCTCAGCAGCTTAAGCGCCTGTCTGGCAGGTGTGAACCTATGAGTTCGATCCCCGGTGTTGCAAAAAAAAAAAAAGTATCATGGCAACCTTTTGTAAATAGTGTTCTCCTTTATTTCTTATCTCTATGTCTGTCTGAAACTTCTAGTAATTAATAACTCTACATGTATATTTTCATGTAATAGTTCTTTGCCTTTCTCCATTTCAATTGGATAGTCTTATATGGCAGTCACTAATTTATACCCATATAATAATGATAATAATCCCATAATTAGCCTATTAAGTGTGTGACTTTTCAAAAATTAATTATAAGAATATTATATGAGTATAAGGTAGTGAATAAAGCATTAACATATTTAATACCATATTATGCAAATTATGTATGAGCTCGTTTATTTTTTAAAAACTTCATTATGCCCAAGAAACAGATTAGATTATTATACCCACTAAACAGGTTGGAATGAAAAGTTCCAGAAAGTGTAATAAGCTTGCAGACAAACATATGTTTAATAAGTAGAATAACAGAAATCTAATGGCAGACGTCTTTGTTTCAAACTATACATAGCTTACTTGTTCATCTTGCCAGAATTAGTGTTCTCTTGTCTAACCTTCACCTCTCATCTAATTTATTGTTCAACCATTTAATAAAAGCAATTCCCCAAGAGAAATACTAAGAGCTTACTTGCAATGAACTGAAATTTTGTGAGTTCTCATCTGTTTCTCTGCCATTCTTTTTACTATTATTTGCTAATTGTTATTGATATGAGTTCAAGACAAAAATTCCATCAAAGAGGCCTAAAGTACAGACCAAAACCGACTTCTTCTCCCAGATACTTACTCTATTATTGCCCATGGAGATTATATAACTAATTTTCCTGATCACTGAATCTCATTTAAAAATAGCTTTGTAAAGGTCAACTGAGGTTACAATTCCACAAATATGCACAATTTACAAGTGAAAATGGAGAGTATCATTTCCTTTTTTCACCTTTTGTTCTAAATGTTCCTATGCCAAAAATAAAAATAGACTTGTCTATAATAGCATAGAGGATTGCTGGACATTTTAGAAGAAAGTAAAACACACTGCCTTTTGAGATGTAAAGGAATCAAACATTTATAAAATGTGATTATTTTCTTTTTATCTATGCACTTTAAAGAATTTGAGATTAAACTTTGAATTACTTGCAGTGAATTGTTCACATTACTGTATGTAGATTACATTTGATGTGCTGAGTTTATTCAGTGTCTTTCAGTAAAACAGTGAAGTGGCTTTCACTACTTCCTTTTACTACTGATTACACAATGGAATCAGTGCATGGCATGAGTTTGTGCCTAATTTGATTTTTTTTTTTTTGTGGCACCGGGAATCGAACTCACAGCCTTGCACTTGCCAAACAGGAGCTTAAGCTGCTGAGGGAAACTTCCAGCTCTAGTTTTTTTTTTTTTTTTTTTGAGGCAGGGTCGCACTATGTAGCTCAGGCTGGCTTTGCACTCACGTTATATCCCAAGCAGGTCTCGAACTCACAATGCTCCACCTACCTCAGCTTCCCCAGTGCTAGGATTAAAGGCAAGTGCCACCATGCCTGACTTACTTTGTTCTTTAACATGTGGAGAGTTTGGAAGGAAAAATGAGATGGGAAAACCTATTTTATTCTCTGCAATGGTCGTTGTACATGTTTATCTAGAAAGCAAAATGTATAG
>RJWM01009074.1:0-18035 GCA_004363535.1 Dasyprocta punctata
AAAAAAATTACCCACAATACTGTATGGGACTGGAAAGTTCATGAAGATTAAAAGATTTGTGAGGAACATAATAGAGAAAACCTAGATCACCTTGACAGATTCTTAGTGAATATGTAGCTACTATGGATATTGCTAATGTGAATTAAAAAGGAAATAAAGAATATTACTGGAAATTGGAGTGAAAGGAATCTTTGCTATGGAGTGACAGAATACTTAGGGAAATTATTTTCTATAATTATGTGGTAAGCAGAACTTGTAAGTGTAAGTGATAAACTTAGTTATATGGCTAAGGGAATTTCCTAGAAAGTTATTATAAGTTCTTGTTTCATATAGTTACTTATGGTAAAATGTGAGTGGAGAGAGATAAACTTGGGTAAGAAATGTTAAATAAGATTAAGTTAGAGCTAGATGCTTTTGAGAATTCTCAAACTCTTCATATTGTAAAGAATTTAAAAAGATCATTCGGTGTTAGGAAAGTGTGTTCTAGGATAAAACCCACAACCATCTCCTCAAACCTCATAAATATCAAAATATTAGTATTTAGCCAACCAAAGAATGCTTACAAGAGGTTAAATTTGTATGTTGGAGATATTATGAAACAAACAATCAATATATTCAAAAGTGAAGAACATGGTCCTTCAAATATACCAGGTTTATCCAAAAATAGATAAACAGTTATGAAAGAAAGACATATGTGTGTAATGGAATAGACTACATTAAAATGCAAGCAAAATCCACAAAATTCTTAAGAGAATTATGACAGTATAAGCAATATCAACTTGAATAAAGCGAAACAAGATTTCTTTACCTAAATGTTGAAGAAAATCAAATGGATAAAGTCCATCATTTCATGTTACTTTTAATTGAAAAGAAATGATGACTGAACAGGTAGAACTAAGAACCTAGTTGACAGAGTTAGGAGTCTGGAGACATTTTCTTTTGCCTTGAAATCAAATCAGGGGACTGTCAACATTTCCCCAACTGGATCTCTACACTTTTTTGAGGTCTGAGTGGTCTCTATTTCCCTTTATTAAACGAAATTTTCTGTAATTGTCATCCTATATCTATTTTACCTTTGTGTGCTGAGAGTTTTTGAGGCAGGTGGTTAGTCTCATTAGTTTTGTAATTCCACACATTGTGAGTAATTGCACTAGGGACTGTTCTTAATGAATGTGATCACAAAAGTGTCATTTATAACTAGATGTTATTTAAACTATAAGATTTAGACCTTGAACTGATGGTGTAATAAGATAAAAGTTTTCAGGATCTTGTACTAGAAGATGGTGTATTTTACAGATGTGAAAGGTGTGAACACTGGAGAACCTCAAAACACAGTGTGGGACATAATGTGACCCTGTCTCAAAAAACTAGGGCTGGGAGTTTGGCTCAGTGGCTTAAGTACCTGCCTGGCAGGCACGAGGTTGTGAGTTCGATCCCCGGTGCCACAAAAAACAAAACAAAACAAAATGAAAAAACAATGTGGGAAGACGACTCCAAAGTGATATCTACAATCCATGTATCCAGGATTCTTATGCCTTTAGGTCAAGAGTCAGCTCTTTAATCGTGAACGGCAGATGAATTGTGACTTATCTTCAACCAATAAAATATAATGAATACCACTCCTATGATTACATCATGTTATACTGCTCTCTCCCACCCCCAACTGTTATCCCCAAAGCAGCAGGCTACTATGTTGCCGCTTGCATGTGGACAGGAATGAATAGCATAGACCTATGCCTGTCCTTTGGCAGATGAGAGCAGACTCTAAGCAACCACTAGAAAATTGAAGATCATAATACAACAGCAACAAGAATGTGAATTATGCCAGTTACTAATGTGACCTCAGAAATCACACTGGTAGCTCAGTTGAGGCTTCAAATGAAAATACAGCCTTGCCGACACGTTAGCTACAGCTCAGTAAGACAGTGTAGCAGATCCCCAAGGAAGTCGTATGCCTAACTGCTGGTCCTCAAAAATTGTAAGATCAAAATGATGTGTTATTCTTCTGTTTTAAGATGTAAAACTTGTGGTAAATTTTATACAGCTGAAGTAAGTTTTATGCGGAAGTAATTTTTCTGCAGCAGAAGATTAACAGTGTCTGTACACAAACATCTTGTGTGCATGACTTGTATACAGAGATAGTGGATCTTCTGCTTTACAATATAACTGTTAATAGTTACATACATATATTTGCTTTATAAATATTAGAATACAAAAAATACTCAAAGTATATTTCAAGTAATGGCATTGTACAAAGGAATTTTCTTAGCTAAAAACACATACATGTAATATATATATATATATATATATATATATATACATATGATATGATTGTGTTTTCTAATATTACTATATAATCTGACATCTTTAAATGATGCTATTTAGATGCTTTCCAATTTTCTAACTTTAGTAAGACAAGGCAAATAAAGGAATACTTTTGCTTCAATTCAAATGCTGTTATTATTGTAGTGCACACCACATTTGACTGATGTTTCTTATCAAACAATGCTGCATGTTAGAAATGTTAGAAATGATTGATTCTGAATGGGATCCTCTGTTATGGACTTTCTAGGAGTAGGTCATGAAAAGACATTCATGTCATGTAATGATCTTCATCCTCTCTAACTTTCCATTAAGTCTCCACCATATATCTGTTAGTCATAAATGTGTATGCATTCTTCTTAAACTTATTTATGTTTTAACCTACTAGTTTTTAGCATAATGAATACTTTATGCACTATATTTATAGCATACATTGATACTACCTTTAATTTGTCCTCCTATCTAAAATACTTTTTTTAAAGGTTAGGGATATTGAATTCTGAACTGTATAAGGACCAAAAATGCACACCCTCATTTTCAGTTTAAAATTTGGAGGTTTGGCTTAGATAATAACTATTACTGATAATACAATGGAAAAGATTTTAATGCATTAAGGGTTTCCCAGAAAAAGATGCATTAAAACTTTGGGTACCAAATAATCTGATGTTATTCTTTATTACATGCATATGGTTGCACACTACCGTGGCTACTCTATTTACATTACAAGGAGAGTGCCATTTAAGCCATAAGTACAACTCTACATAATTCAACTTAGTTTAAACATCTTGCTAGTAGAATAGTAATCAAATTTAGCTTCAGGACATACTGTAGACTAATACAAAAGCCCTGTATGTCCAGTTAAGATTATACTATAAATGTGGTTCTTATTTTATTATTTGATGAATGATATGTCACACATTATTATGTGATTCTATAATAAAAGATGCTATTATAATGCTTCTGCCCAGAAGGACAAAGTTAAGCCTGCCAAGAGGACTTGAACTCGCAAATCCTTAAGTAAGTTGCCTTAGGACTCATTCTTTGAGTTCTTGAAATGAAAGAAAATATATGTGCGCATTCAAATCAGGTTTCCCAACTGCATTAGATTTCCAAAAGTGTCTTCTGGTGCTGTGTAATTTATGTCAAATTTTACTGCAAGATACATATATATTGAGATAAATTTAAAACATTTAATAGTTAACTACCATCAAATTCATAAAAATTTCCAATATATGACCAATTTATGACAGCTGCTCTAATCAAAATATCAATAATGCACATAAGCTAACCACAATTTACTTTCAAGTAATGAATTTTTCCTTGACCATTCCTATTTCTATTCAAGTATTCTAAAACATTGCATTTCCAAGGGCATACCACAAAAAACTAGAGATATTAAAAATAATTTAAATAAATTTTCAGATTAAATTGCTGGCAAGTAAATGAATAGATGAGTTACCAAATGAATATGTATCTTTGAAAGAAACATTCTGTCAGAAAAACAGGGTCCTACATAATGAGGAACATGATGGAAATGTATTAATTGTGAATATGTAAGGTTAATGAGCAAAAACAGTGGTTTTCAAAATTAAAGGATAATTTGATTATTAATTTTATTATAAAGCTATATATCAGTTCTATTGTTTTAAAAAGAAAATGTAGAATAAACACTATTTGAGAAGATTAATTTATATACTCATTTAAACAAAATGTTTTTCTCTTCTGACTCAGTGTGCCAGTAGAATATTAAAAATGTTGTCAATGAAATTTTTCTGACATAACAGGACAAAATACAGTCTCACTTTTTAAAAATCGATTGTGGAAAATGTTATACTTTATAATGTATGAGAACACAAAAGCAATGCAATTCCTGAAAATGTAGGACCCGAAGTCAAAGAACACTCATAATCTTGTGGAAGCATTGTTGAAGTGAGAAATCTGAGATGAAAAATCATGACTGACTAAAGAAGACATTTAGAAATAAAGGCATAACTATTGTGATGCTATTAATAACAGATAATTGGGACAGAGTTCATAATGGCTTAATCTCTAGTCCATTAACTTTTATGAATTTAATAAAAATCTATTAAAATGAAAATATGCTACACTGAAATTGCCAAGTTCGATTGTGTTATTTTTGATGAGTTCCCGAATGTATTCTGCTATGAGTTTCCACCTTCTAAGTGAACTGTGAAACAAATTGCCTTATTTACCATTATTCTAGAGTTTTTTTAGCTTGTCTCTTCTAGTTATTCGAAGAAGCCAATATGCAGTATAACAAAACAAAGTGTCACAGAAACTTCAAATTATTTTCTCTGAATTGTTAGAAAACCAGCTATTGTTTAATGAACCCCGATGCTGCATTTGCTGTCCGTTAAACAATACATTAGAAATAAATATTTCTCTTCCTCATTTGAAAGAACAGGGTATTTTGCTACTGTAAAAACCGTAAGTCCTAACACCTATTTTCAAATGAGTTTGTAATACTATATATTGAGAAAGTCATGCAGATACTTTGCAATGATTATTGTTCAGATAAATTGTGAGTGAAACTGCTGCCCTTCAAGCCACAGCATGGTCCTGCTTTGCAGCAGCTGCGTTGAGGGAGAAGCGTAGCATCTTGTTACTTTTCATATCTATTTCCACTGAATAGTTTCCAATGAACATTTTTACTTTTCCAGAGAAACAGTAGGTGTCTCAACTTGCTTGATCATAGTGTGAAGGCCTTTCTATGTTTACAGATCTAATGTTTTCACCCTTGAAAATTGAAAAGTTTTAAATTGCTTCAGCATGTTTACAGTAGTGTTTTTATTTGTATTTACAAAAATGTACTTTATTGTCTTTGTATTCATCCATATATATATACATATATATAATTGAAAGATACATTCGTATATTTTTGTGTATTTTTCCCTTGAGAGAATAGCATTGACTTCCTCTGAATACAATATTTAGAATACAGTCACATTACATTCAGCAAAATTTGGGTAATATGATGCATTTTATCATCAGCTTAAGTCATTCATGTCATGACTATTATGTTTTTCAAAGTCATTCTATATATATATATATATATATATATATATGCCCTCTGCAACTAACTCAGAGAAGAACATAATCACTAAATTAACAATGTAGTATTTACTTTGATTAGAAAAATAACTGGAAACAGTTTACTTTGTAAATTAGCAAGCGGTTTTAGGTTAAGGAAAAATGTTTCTAAAAAATCAGCATAATGAGGAACTGAGGAATCTGAGTGTTTGTTTTCATCAGCTCTGTGACTTTTGCATTTTTATAATGCTTTGAGATATAATTATTTAGGAAAGAATATATAGTTATTTACCAGTCAGAGTAAATGGTAATAATAAGCTTATCAAGCAAAGATCTAAAAAATAAAACCAGTAAAAGGATGAATATTATCATCTCAATAATAGCAATAGTAAAGAAAGAGACAAATGAAGAAAGTTGTAGTGACTAACATCAGTTTAAGTCCTATAATTTTCCAGGAAATAGGAAAGGCGCTTCTACCATTACACTGTATGATTCAAAAAAAATCTGTAAAATAAATATGGATAAATTCCCCAAAAGCACCATACCTAGTTTTGACAGGCAGCATAGCCACTTGAATGACTGTATTTGTCATCTCTTATTGAGAGTGACAAGAGCTACGAGAGAAGATAAAAAAGAAACACAATCATTGATTATGACTATAAAATTCTTAAAAGATTCTGTAACATTTATAACAAGAAATCAAGAGGTTTATGAAGTTATTTGTAAATCATGTATATATGTGTACTACTTTCCAGAAAGATTTTCAATAAATTATTGTGTAATTCCTATGTTTATGTCCCTACTATGAAATTGAAAATGGTCATAATAATCAGTATCATAAGATTTTAGTATATCTTCAATTTTAAAAAATAATCTTTGTACTATATTTATACCTATGCATGTATAAAGCTGATGTGTCTGGGAAAGTGTGGAGCCAAGGAGACTGGGAAAACTGTATTCATGTTCATTCTGTGCTCAAAGGACTCTGAAAACTGTCCTGTCTGCTAAGGGATGGAAGAGCCCAGAATTTCAACCAGTTTTCTTGCTTAAACCCATGATACAATTTGGAAAAAAAATATTGGGCATCCAAATCCCTGTTTAACTTCTGATAGCTCATTTTACGTGTCACCTTGACTAGAATATAGCATGCCAGTATCTAATAAAACATTACCCTGGGACCCTCTCTCTCTTTGTCTCTTTCTCTGTCTTTCTGTCTCTGTCTCTCTGTCTCTGTGTCTGTCTGCCTTTCTCTCTGTCTCCCTGTCTGTCTGTCTGTCTCTCTCTCCCCATAGAGATTTCCTTCAGGAATTTGTTTTGTTGCTACATAAAGTTATCTTCTAAAACAACAGCATTACAAATCAAAGTTCTATGATTATATTAGTTGCAATATTCATCCTTGAAATCATTTAAACACCTTTTATAACATAAATCTTTATATACTATACCTCATTTAACAGCCATTAACACATCTTCCATCTCAAATCAAGTGTACCTGCTAATAATGACTTAATTTTATTACTTATCAGAGGTGGTTTTACATTATTAGCAATCTTACATTAAGCTTGTACAGAATCCATTGTTCGTCTATTGCATTATTTGGGGAGATAAAATTTAACAACAATCAAATAGAGAACAAAACATTCGCAAAATTTTCCTGTGTAAAGTGAAATACAGAAAAAATATCAGCAAATCTCATTTTAAAGCATATGTTGATACAATTTTCACAATTGAAAATAATGAAATGAATTTATTATGAATAAATATAATAGAAAACTGAATGTGTTTACATTTTACAGTTTTACACACACACACACACACACACACACACACACACAGACTTGCCAGAAAAACAAACCAGAAATACAAAATTTAGACAAATCCTGTGTAAATTTTAAACTAATCTTTGCAATCTGGCCTTGATTTATTTCGCCAAAGAAAATCTTACAATGAGTCAAATTTCAATGTGAAATGCAGCTTATTTAAAGTTTATTTTAATTGGTAGAATCCTAGAATCTAGAATTGAGAAATAAGCAAATTTCATTTAAACATTATATTTAGTTAATACATCTTATATAAACATTATTTAGTTTATATAAATTGGCAAATAAAATCCATAGTGTGTTGGAAAATTACTTTTATGCCTCAGTTTTCTTCTCTGTATTACAGTGATTGTTATGGATTAAAAAACTGGTGGTCAATTTAACACCAGCTGAATTAAATCGGCACGTTGCTGAGTGTAGGTAGTCCACCTGGGGAATGTTGCCAGCATAAATACAGATGTGGAGAAGAAGAGTGACATATTATGGGTTTTCATAAGTGTTGTTGTTTTGCGATGTCTGTTCTCCTGGAAGAGCTTGTCATGCTGGCTTCCCCAATATGAATTCGGCCATTATCATTGGAGGAGGTCAGGAGCTTGTTGCTGAGAATGACTGTGGTTCACTTTGGGGGAGCTCTGCTCCTTACATTGAGCATCACTTCCTGGCTCCAGAGGGGAAGCTGTTTGCTATTTAATCTCCCAGAGACACTTGTCACACTGGCTTCCTGGCATGTATTCGATTGTGCTCATCGTTGGAGGAGCTCAGGACTTCACTGTCACTGAGAAAGGCTGTGGTAATTTTCAGGGCAGTCCTGGTCTTTATTTTGAGCCTGACTTCTCGGCTCCAAAATAGAACCCTCAACCTACTGACACAGTTCCTTCACCCTGCTGGCGTAGACTTTCTAGCTTCCACTGCTGACCTTTGGGCCGTCCCAATGCAGATCCTTAAAACAGACTGTCGTGAGTTCATGTCATGGGCTCTAGACCTCCAGTTGGACTTGTGAGGTCCATTGTCATAGGCTCTGGATCTTCAGCTGGACTCATGCAGGACACTGCTGTGTGATCCAGGACCTTGACTGAATATTCTGTGTCTTTGCTGCTATGGACAAATTTCCTACACTTTCTTGTATTTAACTCTGGGTGACCATTATAAAATAATATTATAAATTCTGTGTCCTGTATGTAATTGTTCTTGTAACCCTTGACTACCACAGTAATTGACACAGTATCAATTTTATAGGCCCATTGCAAAGATTGAATTTATTCTAAAATATATTAAGTGTATGTTATTTCAATAATTTTAGTAATTTAATTTCCAATTGTCCATGTTATTTAGAACAGGGAAGAGATTATTATTTTTGACTGCTTATCCTATTCTTCACAAAATTCACTTGTTCATTTCATTGTCTATTTTTACTTTTTAGGAAACTTGCAGAGATTTGTTAGGATTTTCTTTGTATCCAATCATATAACCTGCAAACTGAATGTTTTATTTCTTATTAGCTAATCTGCATTTCATTTATTTTTGTTTTGGGCAAAGTTTTACCCTAAATTATACACTAGTAGTACTGAGCATAGATATTTTTGCCTTGGTGCAATTTGAGAAAATGTTCAATGGTGTCAGCTTGAACTTTTTTCTTTCTTTCTTTCTCTCTTTCTTTCTTTCTTTCTTTCTTTCTTTCTTTCTTTCTTTCTTTCTTTCTTTTTTTCTCTTTCTTTTTTTTTCATTCTTTCCTTCCTTTTTCTTTCTTTCTTTTCTTTTTGGCATTCCCTTCATGACACTGAGGGACTGTCCTGAATTTCAAGCTTGCTTAAAATTTTTATCTCATAACATGTAGAATAGTTCAAATGATTTTGAGTCCTATGATACTGAGTTGATCATATTGTTTCCTCTTCATTCTATTCATTTGATGAAACAGTTTAATTATGAAATATAGAGATATGTGTGCATTTCTTAGGCAAACTGCACTTATTTATGATATATTACTTATTTCACATGAAGATGGAATAATACATGAATAGATTCTATTAGCAATTTAGAGAATTTTAGCAAACTAAATTTCACTGTTTTTTTCCCCACCTTGTAATGATTCTACCTAGTCTGCTACTATCTTTTTTTTAACACTATGAAGATGTTACAGGAGTTCGTGTAAAACATTTTGTTATTACTTTACTTTTGATTTATTTATTTTGGATTACTATCTATTACAGCATTTTAACCTATCATAGTGTATTATCTAAGATATGTTTTACAACACTTACAATAGCTTATGCCATTTAGATTTCTATAACTCACATGTCATATATTTTCCTTATACATGTACCTTACTAGTACATATATGTGTACACATATATATATACATGAGTGAATAACTAGATAAATGCATGGGACATGCATATATAATATATTTCATTTATTTAATTGTAATTTAAAAACTATTTTATTTTAGAAAACAATTTTCAAATAGATAAAAATGAACTTTCCCTCACTTACTTATCATTTCTATTATCCTCCATTTATTTCTGAGTTAGAGATTCAACCCAGAGTCATTTTCACTCTATGTGAAGAATAGTATTTAATGTTACACATAGAGTGACTATTTTCACAATGAATCATCACAGTATAGATGTTCTATAAAAGTGTTTATTTATGATTTTTAAATGGACTTGCAACAGTCTGATTTTGTTATGTCTTGGTGTATTTTTCTTCATTATCATGTTCATGATTTGTTGAGTTTCTTGAGGTTAAAATTGATATCAACTTTGTGAAACTGTTGTTCATTTTTTATTTTATGGAAAAAAGTAAAACAAAACATAACAAAAAATAGGAAAATAACAATAGTAAACACATTACATGTTGTTATCTTTAAAGTAATTGCTCAGGTTACAAGATAAAAGCATAGAAATTTCTCCAACTGCTATCAACACAACCCTTCCTTTTTAATGAACTAAGAGACACTAATAGTACAAATGACTTGCGTGTTTCCCTTTTTCCCTATTGTGCTTTCCTCTTTCATCCATCCTAGTTCCTTTTTCCTTTTGAACAATTTCTTCCCATTTCACAATATCTATTGTACATTTTAGACCTTATTTACTCTTTTGGTTTCTCACTTCAGGGAGACTATACGATGCTTACACATGTGAGTCTGACTTATTTCACTTATGAGTATGGTCTCAAGTTGCACCCATTTACCTATAAAAGTCTCAAGTTCATCTTTCTTTATAGCTGAGTGGTACTCCATTTTAAAAAAGACTGCATATTTTTATCCATTCCTCAGTTGATGGGCATTTGAGTTGTTTACAAGTTCTAGCTATTACAAATTGTGCTGCGATAAACATGGGTGCACATAGGTCACATGATTCTTTTTTTCCACTTGTCTGCTTTATTTCTGTACTTTCTGGAATTTCCCCATTAAATTTCTAGCCAGATAGCCTTATTAAACTCTTATTTGTGTCTCTTTAATTCTATCAGAATGCTAAGCCATATTTAATCTTTACCATGGTACAGTATATTTTAGGTCAGAAATTCTATTCAATCAAAATGAAGGGATGATTTTACCTTATTTTCAAGGATTAGCCTTCTGTACTGTTTGTTGTTAATATTCGAAAGTAAAAGTAGATTTAAATATGAGCACACACACACACACACACACACACTACACGTTGTGAGGAGCTTAAAGGAAGTTGTTCATATTCATCATGCTCAGAAGCAGAAATCAACCTATGAGAAGTTTTTTTTTTAATATATGGAAAACTCTGATGGATTGATGGCTCTCCGAACAATAACACAAAGAAAAGGAGGGTAAATGGACCCATTTTTACTCTGAGGAGTAAACAATCTCTCTTGGAACTAAGGAAAGGCAGGTAAATTGGAAATGAGTAGCATATAATGATTATAGCCATGGGCATTTAAGTTTCCTGGCACAATGTCACAAATATTTACAGATATATGAGAGTGGGTATGAACAAGATGGCATAAACCTCAGAAAAACTGAAGGTCAGAGAATAAAATAGTGGCGAAGCTCCAATTTTATTTCCCATTCTGAACTTCAGGAAGGACTATGAAAGAGGTCATATTATTCTTGTCCTGAGATTTGTACTGTAGAATCCCTGATAATTACCTTTGGTGCTATATCTAGAGACTAGTACAGATTTTTCATACTGTCTTATGGTGGATAGGTATGTCTCAAAATTTTATTTTTTATCATAACTTCATTGGCATGCATCAGTGGTTGCAATCCTGAGATCAGTGTATAGGAAAAGATTTAGGTTTGATTAGAAGATGTTGTGGATTCCAAGAAAACTGTTTCTAGTAGACAAAAAACACAGGCCAAGGTCATCAGATGAGGCTTGTTGCACCTTATAGGATAGGTAGTGACCAGGGGTGCCAAGCTATACCCAGCAAATTGTGTTCAAACTCTTCAACAATGCTGCTTCTCTAGTAGAATGATACATAACCTTCTATGTCAATCTCAATACATTAATTCATTGATAAAGAACAAAAGAAGAACCAGGGTAAATGCCTTCTACCTGACTGAATAATTATTCAAAAATAAACTAAATTTTTATTCATGATTATTAAGAATAAGAAATGTGAATGAGAAATTGAATGGCTGAAACTCTAGCTCAAAAAATAGAGGTAAATTAGGTTTTATAAAATATTCTTTTCCACATAGTATGGAGGTACGTCAATCATTACATTTTTCATGAAGAATCAAAATATTTTAAATAATCTCATTCTATTAGAAAGACATCTTTTCTCCTAAGAGAACCTGTGTTCAGTATGCTCTTCAACTGTCACATCACATTCTAAAATGAATGTGATACTCCAAAGTAAAGAGTATTAGAGAAAGCCATTCTCAGTAATGTAGATTATCCAGTTATAAAACTGAGCATTGCAGAAACTTCCTGTGATTAGCAACTACCATACAAATTTTTGCATAGCAGGCAATCCTCTAACTCAAACAGATTGACTACCAACAGTTCATTTGTTAGGAAAATCTTAGCACTAAGAACATATTTTCCTTATAGTAGCAATGTTGAATGTGGTAATAAGGTTATTATATCAGACAAAAAAACCCCCTCTGAACTCCACAATTAATTAGTTTAGTTGTATAAATATGTATTGAATACTTATGATAGGAATTTCTTGTGATAAGCTCATGGTGCAAGTAGGCTCAGGATTCAGCCTTGTGTCAACCAGTCACAATGTATCTGAATTATTAATTCACACGTATTATATAAACACACATTGATCACCTAATTTAGATATAGGGAGTATCAAATGATTCAAGAGGAAATGTGTTTTGCATTCAAGGAAAATTCTTCAAAGTGGAGTGAGAACAGACTCACTTGAAAAAGTGATGCTAAGGGGTTATGATCAGGAAAGCTCTGGATACTCAAAGATTGACAAGAGGAGGCACTTCATCTGTTTGGTTTGGGTTAAAGTTAGGGTTAGTGTTCCTTAGGGAAGTGCTGATATATAATAGATTATTGGGGTTTATCTAAATTAACCCATGGAAAAGGTAAGAGAGCATTTTTATTGCAACAGAAGTCATCAAAGTAGTAAATAAAAGTATGTAGAGGAATTCCAAAGCTACCCACCTCTGTTGATGTAATCAAGTATTAAACAAACTGGTGAAATATTCATAAGTTAGGGATTGCCTGACAATTGGGTTATGCAGTATATGCACATCCTAAAATTCTAGATCAAATGTGCAGTATTCCAATTAGGTTTACACTTTCATTTCCCTTTGAGACTATAGCACAATAAATAAGAATTAACTGAGAATGATTTTCACTTTTCCCAGGTTATTTTATTCCTAAATAGAACCTAGTACATAAGCCATGAATGGACTATCAGATCCAACCCAGAATTTGCACTGTTCCAATTCCCCATCATGGTGTACTTCCAGTTTTCCACTGTGAAGAAGTTCATGTGTTAGGTTGTACAGCAATGATCTCACCGTGATTCCCGATTACTTGGTTTCATTTCCTTTTGAATCTGATGCAAGTTTGGTCATTTATTTTATTTGACCAAGGGAACATTATTAAACATGACACTAATTGAAATCTGAAGACTCTTTCATGGTCAAAGTTGCACTCAAACTGTGAGAAGCTCTTCTGGGCTAGTCTACTGTAGACTTTGGTCCAGTCAAGAGCCAATACTAACCCACAGGCAGCACCAATAGTTTTGTAAGTGAATGAATCTATCTCAGAATGTATCACCTCATTCAAGGTGCCAGGTAACTCAACGGTTTGAATAAACAGGTGAGAACCACATACAGCTTAGCTGAGAGCAGGACACCCTGATTACCTCTACAACTGTTAATAAACAGACTGGCAACTCTTTTCCATCACCATGTTTTGCTCTTATTGACAAAGCAACAACAAAAACTTGATGTTGTTTCCAATAAAAGACTGCAAATAAGACAACTCATATTCTACGACAGAAATTTTTGTGGAGTCATAAAATTTTGTGCAAATGAAAATGGAAAAATGCAAGATATATCACACGCTACTAATACAATCTCTACTCCTCGAAGTAGGATGAAGTTTTTCAAAATTTTATGAATTTATATGAATAATTCCACTTAGTTATTTCTCTGCTCATCCTTCTATTAACTAATCCAACATTGCATACTTCATAACATCAAGTCTGATACTGTACTAGTTGTTTGCACACAAAGGTAAACAAGTTAGTATGTATGCTTCCAGGTCTTGACTTCCATTAAGAAAAAGACAAAAACATACATTTGTACAACAGGTTAAGAGTGTGGGTGGCCCAGGATCCCCAGACTTCTAGAGATGATTTCTTGGTAAAAAGAGTATGTCAGCTAAATTTGCCTACAGAGTTTAAGATGAATCTGTTTACTTGTGTAGTACAGATCATTATAAACTGACCATGTTTTAAGTACCAACAACTCTGAATTACTATAGTATTTTATCCTGTAATGTTAATGATGCAGAGATGACATCGTAGTTATTTCCTGAGTACTCCTTAGGCTTCGCTTTGGGATATGCAGAACTTTTTCAAGATTTATCTAAAAGGTGCAGCCTTCCCTAATGGAGAAGGAGAGGGAGACAGGGAAAGAAAAGAAATATCAAAAAGCTAGAAAAGGGAGATTTGATGAAGACAGTCAAAAAGAAGATGATGTCACTGTCACATTTCTCCATCATGTTTCTGCAGATAACTTTGGAATGATAGCTATCCACACGCAAAAATACGAACAGAGCCAATACTTAATATTTTGTACAAAAATTATTTAATAAAAACTTTTAGAAGAAAGTTGTATGATACATCCATGACTGTGGGTCAAGATAAATGTTTGAAATGCTATCAAAAGCAAGATTCTTAAAAAATTTGATAAAATGGACTACATATGATTTGAAAACATTGGTATCTAAAAGATACTACACCAGCAATAAAAACATTACTACTGACTGAATGTAAACTGCATATACTGCAAACATATACTAATAAAAAGCAAATTTTAAAAAGACAAGCTGCAAAAGAGGTTTGTACTTTCTTGTTATGTTAAAAGTATACTTATCATAAGATCCAGAAATCTCAATTTCATTTATTCTAGTTAAAATAAAGCATATGAATAAAATTTTAAGTTTTATTCATAATAGCTCTAAAATGGAAACAATCTCATAATTTTTTACTGAATAAATGAGTAAACTATAGTACTTTCATGGAATTAAATGGGATAATACTGAGCAATACAAAGGCACAAACTACTGACTCACAAAACTTGTATAAAACTCAAAGCAAATATGAAAGGAGGCTGAATGAAATTGCTGTAAACTATAGGATCATCCTTCCTGACTTTCTCAAAGTGACTCAGAAACAATAGTGCAGAACATTGCAGTAATTGCCAAGTGTTCAGGGTTCAGGAGATAACATGTGTAGATGGGTAACAGGAGATACTTTATGAGATAAAAGAAATGCTGGGTTCTGATTGTGGTAAGAGTTACATGAATTTATAAATGCACGGAAGGCATAGAACTTCGCATCCAGAGGAGTTAGTCACTCTGTATGTTAATTAAAAGGAAAAAAAAAAACCAGCAGTAGAATATTGTCACTCCTATGAACTGCTGACCCCCGATGTTATTAAACTTGAATCAGTTCTGCCTTCTAGATTCCTATAAAAGGCGGGAATCATATTTTTCTTCAAATAAACATTTTATTTTAGAAAACTTTTAGATTTATAGAACTACTGGAAAGAATTTCCACACGTATTATACATGTTATTACTTATAAACTCTTGATCTGGTTGTGGTACATTTGTTACAATTAATGAACACATGTTGATACATTATTACTAATTAATTTCAATACTTTGTATTCCATGTTTAAAATAATAACTTTTTAAAATTCCAGTCTTCTATTTAGGCTATCTCATTGGATTCTTTTTGATGTAATAGTTTCTCTGACTCTTCTCAGTTTGGTGCCCTTGAGAACTTTGAGGATTTCTGTTCAAGTATTTGTAGAATGTCCCTCAATTTAGGTTAGCATGATATTTTCCCATGATTAAACTGGAGTTATATAAGTTTAGCAGATAGACCACAGGGGAATACTGTAATTTGCATATCATATCAATGATATGGACTATCAATTTGATATCACAGTTGATGTTAACCTTGAGTAATAGGACAAGTTAAAGTTCACCAAAATTTTCCAAAATAAATTATTATCAACTTTTCATAACTTAGTGTTTGGAAGTAAACTGATGGGGGAGATGTATGCTGCCTTATACATAAGAGCATTTAAAAATTATTTAGAATATTTCTACTTGGAAAATCAGCTTATTACCCAGTACTTAATTTATCCAATTGTTTATTTGTATTTAGTTATGCATATTCTTTTATTGTTTGTTTTATAATCTAGTACTTTGTTTTCTTTCATATCAAGGGTTCCCTTAGGTTTTTGAAGGGCTCCCTTTAGTGGCTTCTCTGTTTTTTGAGACATCATTTTGGCACAGAAATTTCCTTACTTTCTGGCACTGCAAAATGTTTTAGGGTCTTCCCATTCATTTCCTGTCACAATCATACATTCAGGTATGGCTCCAAGAATGACCAATTTGATTTATTGAAAAGCATTATAGGAAACCAAGATATGGGTGGCAGGTATGTTTACTAATATTAGGATTTCTTTTATTTTAGATTTCTAAGATGATGGAGTAAGGAAATGCATGTCTGTAGATTAATATATTATATGTAAATACTATAAATATTTTAGTATTTTGCTCTTTGTTTCTGTATTAGGCCACCCATGTTTCAATCAAATGGATGCAATGATAATCCATCATTTAAATCAATTTAGTCTCTCCTTCAGTTTATCTGTAATCTACCATTCCAGCAGCAAGAAATATGGTTGTATCATCTGTTCTTCTTGCTCATATTTGTCTACTGGCAGTGTACATGAGTAATATTAGCAGATATTCTAATACCTACCTCCATGAAACACAAATTTAAAATAGAGTATAGTGCTTATGTGTGCTTGTTTTTGCCTATCCTATTGTGACAATAGGCATTGATATTTTGGCTTATTCCTCTTCAGTAAAGTTCACTGATTTAATTGTATTACAAATTGATAAATTTGTAATAACATGAGTATTTCTCACCGAATTCTGTAGTAGGACAGCCCAACCTCCTACAACAGTTTTAATTTTGCATATATTAAGACTCAATTTTGCTTTGAAATATTGTATGGCTTTTAACAAGAGTATGGTTTCATAAGTACACCATTAAAAGTTAAGAGAGTAGTGCTACTACACTAGGAAACTTTATGTACTTCAACAATTCAACCCTCTTCTAAATCCTTGAAATTTTGGCAACTACTGATTATTTTAATGGCCACATATTTCTACCTTTTCCAGAGCATCATGTAGTTGGAATCACACAGTTTGTATTCTTTCCATACTGGCTTTTTTTGACTTTAAGATATGCAGTTAAGGTTCATTTTTGTTTTGGCATTGTTTAATAGCTTATTTCTTATCACTAAAGAATATTTATTGTATAAAACCACAGTTTGTACAAAATCGTAAATATTGAATATAACATATTCATCATATTTTGCTGCTTTGTATTTTGGAAGATTATGAATAAACTGACTTAACACTCAAAGTATTTTGTATGAATAAAATTTTTAAAATCAGTTGGATAAATATCTATGAGTGCAATTCTTTGACTACACTATCAGACTAAGTTTCACTTCGTAGGAATACTCCCCGGTTTTATTTTTTATTTATTTTTATTTTTATTTTTTTGCGGCACCGGGGATGGAACTCACAACCTCGTGCCTGTCTGGCAAGCACATAAGCTGCTGAGCCAAACTCCCAGCCCTGTTTTTTTTTTTTTTTTTTTTTTTTCTTTTTTTTTGAGGCAGGTCGCACTGTGTAGCTCAGCCCGGCCTTGCGCTCCAGTTGTAGCCCAAGCCGGCCTCAAACTCACAACGCTCCTCCTACCTCAGCCTCCCGAGTGCTGGGATTAAAGGCTTGCGCCACCACGCCTGGTAACTCACCGGTTTTAAAAATGGTTGTGCCATTGCTACAAAATGAATGAATCCCTGTTGCTCTACATGTTTGTCAGCTATATTTATTTTCAATTGTCAGGTTTTTAGTCATATTTGCCTTGATCTATAGTGCTATGTAATTATTGTTTTAATTTTCAATTCTATAAGGTGAATGATGTTGAGTATCTTTTCACATGCTTCTTTGCCATTTGGTTAGCTTTGTGGTGGATTGTTAAGATCTTTGATTCAATTTTTAAATAGGCTATTTTATAAATTTTGAAGTTTATCAGTTGTTTGTATATTTATTAATAAGACCTTTATCAAGTA
>RJWM01009074.1:18135-28135 GCA_004363535.1 Dasyprocta punctata
ATTTATTTTGTTAAGGCTCTGAACATGCTGCTTGAAATGACAGCACCTTGTAGGTCTTTCTCTGACTTTATTCTGCTTTGCATTGTAAGAGGTGACCATAAATATATTCTCAAATCTGCCTTTTCTGAAGAGCCTCATGTGACAAATTGTCCTGCCTCATATCTCAAAAGCCAGCCTGGGTTACATAGTCAGTTCAACACCAGTCTAAACTGCATAGCAAGATCCTGTCTCAAAAAATTTTTTTTCTGTGTATATTATGATATTCTTTTTAGAGGTTTCTCCTTCTGTTTGAAACTTTTATTAAGATAATTGCATACACTTTTCTCTGTAACCTGACTTTTTTGTTTAGGGTTTTGATCCATGATCTTTCAACAGGAAAAGAAAAGTATCATATTTCTTCCCTCTTCTTCCCTTCTTCTTAATTTCTTCTCTTACTCCTAGTTTTCCTCCTCTTCTCCTCCCACCTTTTCTTCCTGCTTCTCCTTCTTACACCCATTTTATTTCTCTAGTACTTTTTATTAGAAATACACCTTTTCTTTATTGTTTTTTTTTTCTTTTTCAAAGACTAAATGACTTTAGTTATGTAGGTCTATGTTGTATCTCTCTATTGTTTCAATACCATGTGGCATTGGTTATTATGGCTTCATGATAAATCTTACAGTCAGATAGTGTCTGTCTTTCAACATTGTTCTCCTTGCTTGGTATGATATTATTATTCTTGTTCTATATGAATGTAATGATCAGTTTGATGCATCTACACAATTTTATACTATGATTTGTTTAGATTTGCCTCTAAGCAATAGAAAATTTTTTCAAAATGTTGTAGTAATATTGATCTTCCTATCATTGCTGCAGAGTATCTTTCCATTTATTTAGCATCACTTTAATTTCCTCATTATTTTTTGTAATTTTCCACATCAATTCTGCATATATTTTATTGTCTTTATTTTTTTAATGACATTATAAATGTCAGTTTTCAAATTTATAAATCTGATTGCTTAGTCCTGGTATATTGAGAAGTAATTTATCCTTGTATATTAACTTTTTATACTAAAATTTATAAAAGCTATTTGTAACAAAGTATTTTTAAATTATTGATATTTTCTCACATTTTATACAGAAGCAATACAGTTATCTACAAGAGAAATAATTTTAAATTTCTCTCTGCTGATCTATCCTATTTTTTCTCTTATTTCATTGTATGAGCTAGGTTTTCTACAACAGTGTTGAACAGCTGTGGTGAAGAAGCTATTCCTTGTTCCCAATTTCTGGAATATCGCATCCAGTTTCTCCCTGTTGAAGTACTACAATAGCAGTTGAATTCTTATTACAGTCAATTATGATCCTCACTTACAGTGTATTTTTATTATGAAAAACCATTGGTGATTTTCAAATGTTTCTCTGAATCAGTCGATATGCGATTGCTTTCTTTTGTTTCTAGATGTGATGGTTTGTATTCATTGATATATTCCAACACTATTTTATACCAACAAAAATCTCATGAGATATTTCTTTATTTATTTAATGTTATATGTAATTTACCACTTTGTTAAGAAGTTTTGAATTTGTGTTCATAGAAAATATTCATTTGTAATTTTTATTTTTTATAATATATTATCTTGTTTTGATATTTTGTTAACAGTAATGTCATAGGATTTATTTGAAATTACTGTCTGCTTCAGTTTTATGGAGTGGGTTGTAAAGAATTGATAATGTTTTTATATGTATGGTATATATTTTGGTGTATTTTGTTATATTTGTCTTGATCAAAATTGTCTGATCTGCCTGGATAGATGTATGTATGTATATGTGTGTGTATGTGTATCATTAATTGGAACATTCTTGAACATTCTTACCTCAAAATATTTTTTCTGCCCTATTATTTCTTTTATTCAAGTGGCATATATGTTATACATTTTTAAATTATCATAAAGTTCTTGAATAATCTTTTCTGCTCTCTTTTTTTCTCATTAGATTTTTTTTGTTTGGTTTGGTTTGTTTTTTTTGTTTTTTTTGAGGCACCAGGGACTGAACTCATAACCTCATGCCTGTCAGACAGGCATGTAAGCCGCTGAGCCAAACTCCCGGTCCTGTTTTTTTGAGGCAGAGTCGCACTGGGTAGCTCACTTGTAGCCTTTCGCTCACGTTGTAGCCCAAGCTGGCCTCGAACTCACAACGCTCCTCCTACCTCAGCCTCCCGAGTGCTGGGATTAAAGGCATGCGCCACCACGCCCGGCTCTCATTAGATTTTGTCCAGTTTACTTTAGAAATTTTATTTTGACATATCTTGAAATTTCTGATTTCTTAGCTTTGTGCAGTCTACTTATTAGCTAATCAAAGAGATTTAAAAGTATTTTGGATATAAAGAACTTCATTTTGATTCTCACTTACAGTTCCCATCTTTTTATTCGTATTTCTTCTGTATGTTCAAATAGATCACTCATAAACATTTGAAATATCCAATCTGATACTTTCGCCACTGTACTATATCTAGGATACTTCTAATACTTGCTTTGGCCCTTTAGACAGTTGTTTTGACTTTTAATTTGTTTGTAATCTGGTTTAGAACTGAAAACATTGCAGCATATAATATAAATTGAGATAAACAGGTGCTTATTATGATTCTTTATGTCAGTCTAGCTAGAAGTTGAGCCATGTTTAATATTTGATTTATCCTACTTCTCGGAGGTTTCAATTGTTTTTATTGTCCTTGTTCTTTCACTTTCATAGTTTTCTTATTCTCTAAAAAATTCTTTCTTATATAGAAAGTGTGTATTGTGACTCAGTTATTCACCAAAGCACCGTGGTGTGGTAGTAAAGTGTGGATGGCACAGAAGTACTCTATAATCCTGAAATTAAGTCTTCATACTTTAATAGGTTTGGGTCCATATGTCGCACTTTTTAAGTATTTCTCAAGGTTTTTTGTTACTTTTGTGACAAAGCAAAAATTTCAGAAACGAGAATCACGTATTATTTTTCCTCCATGTTGGAAAAGCTTCTGATAAAGACTTTTGTCTTGCTTAATATTTGCTACAGCAAATGCAAATGCTGTGTATATTTTAAAATGGTTAAACTGCCTTAAAAACATTTTTTTTTTGACTCTACTTTGTAAGATTCTGTTGGGTTACCACAATATAAATTCTGCTGGAATTCTGGGAGATACATCATTTGAGCTCCCGTAACACTGCAGCTTTATTTCTTACTCAGTGGTTCCCATTCTGACTCTATCAGTTTGTTAAAACTATCATTTAAATGTTCATGCATATGTTACACGTTTCTCAAGGGACTGTGCCGTATTTTTCAGTCTTTCTAAATCAACAGTATCAATATTGTTTATTTACTTTTATTTGTTGAATAGATGTACTATTTGAAAATTTTTTATTGAAATACAGGTATTGATTATTAAAAAAATTAAACTGTGGATGCTATTTTCTTTCACAGATCATTAATGATGTTTAATATTAGTTAAAATAAGAAAAGATCATCTATACTACTTAAATTGTGATATTTCAAGTTTGAGTTATATCTTGGGTCATAATTGAGAATTTGCTCTCTATCTGGGCCATTTCACTTTGATAGTCACAAGTCAAAAATTTTTCACCTTCGCTATTAGCTGTCAAAAGCTTTGTTTAAGTTTTTAATATTTTTATTGTCTATTTCTGCCTGTACTTTAGACTCAGATCATGCAGTTTACAAATTGGTAAGCTGGAGGAGAAAATGGGACTATCAAAAGCACTACTCTGTTCAGTGTTTCGCTATCTTCATATGTTCTTGTCTAACTTAGTCATGTTTCTGTCACTGTGACAAAATTCCTGAGAAAAACAACTTAAAGGAGGAAAAGTTTATTTTTTGATATTTTCTTTTTTAATTTGTTTTAAATTTATTACTATATATTTATAGCATGGAATTGATACATATGCATAACACATTTCAATACATTTCCACTCTTCCCTCTAACCCCCTTAATTTTTCTAGAATCAGATTAATTTATTTATAATACCTTATAAAGTGAAGTATCATGTATACATATTGAAAACCATACCAAGAGGCCAAAGAGCATATAAAGCATGTAAGACAATTGTACTAAGTCAAGGTGTACTTCTAGATACATTACCCGTGTTGGATTATAATACTTTTATTGTTTTTCTCTTTTTTTCCTATCATCTGTCTGAGTCTTTCATATAAGAGAAAGCATGTGATATTTAAGCTTGTGCTGCTGAGTCACCTCAGGTAACATTACAGCCACAGGTGCATTGGTTTTCCAACTGACTTATCCTTCTTTATGGCAGAATAGTTCTCTATTGTGTATATAAACCGTATTTTCTTTTTCCATCCAATTTTGGTGGACATGTAGATTGTTTCCAAGAGGAAACATTTATGTTTGATTCATGGTTTTAAAGTTTTCCTTCCATGATCTACTTTGAGATTGAGACCAGGCAAAATACCATGGCAAAAGGCGTGTGTAAAGCAAAGCATATCTTTCAAAGCCATGTCTTTTGTGATTGCTTTCTACCAATTAAACCCTGACCTCTAGAGTTTCCATCACTCCCAAATATTATCAATTTGGGACTAAACTATCAACAAAAGATATTTTATGGAACACTTAAAATCCAAACTCAATCTTTGAGCCACCTTAATGATACTTGGGGTAAAATGGAAAGAATGTTGTACATATTTCAATGCAAACCAAAACTTGTACTTCTTTTACGAATTATCCTAAGATGTCTATGCCACGTTATCATGAAAATCTACTAACTTTCTATGTTTACAAATAAAACCACTTGTATAATTTTACTGACAGGTAAGCTGTCCCCTATACTTACAGAAGCAAATGTTGTTTTAAAAAGGAACTTTTCAGAGGCTGTTTGCTGTGTCTGCAGCTTCTGAAAATAACCAGCTATGAAAAATATAAAGACCAAAAAAGTGTATTTCAGGATAGACTATTCCAGGCTCCTATAGTTGTATTTGTGTTGCTGAATCCTTAGGTTCAACATGTGTGTGGTTAGAGACTTTTTTAATTTTAATTTTTGCTTTTAAATTAGAAGTATGCTAAATATATCCTAATTTTTAAAACTTCTGAGTATATTTAATAAAATGTTTTGGAACAGAAATTTCCCCTATAAAGCTCATGATTACCCTAAAAAAAGTGTTTCATAACTAATTAAAGGATTATATTTTTGTCATATTCTCTGAGAAGCAGTAAGTACTAATCTTTTTATTTAAATATTTGGATATTTATGGTAATGATGATAATATAGCATCCTGTAAAGATACAATTTTTTCCAAGTATTGAAAAAAATAATTTCTCTAACATTTATGGGAACACTGAATGGTATCTGTTATAAACCTCATTTCTTGGGGGCATTAAGATTTTTAGTGCTAAAATTCATGTAGAGATATAGAACAGAACTAAGATTTTACCTACATCTCCCAGACTCAGAATTTTGTCACTTTAATGCATAACATTCTCTTCAATGATGTTAGAGGTTATTTGGAAAGATCATCAAGATCTTTTCCCGTGAATTTTAAGTGATACAGCAAAATAAAATAAAACAGGTGATATTCTTTTCTGTTTGTGTAAAATATCTGGTGTTTCTGGGATTCACACAAAGTTGTTCTTTATAATACCTTTGAAATTACCATGCCATCTGCAGTAATTAACTTGAAAATTTAGAATTTATAAATGCGGAAGTGACACTTGATTTGAGGATGGATAAAACCGCAGTCATAGATAACCTGAGAGATGATACTTTTAGAGCATTATGGAAAAAAAATTATCTCACATATAAGGGGTTAGGGATTTAGCTCAGTGGCGTAAGCACTTGCCTGCCAAGTGCGAGGTCGTCTGTTCTATCCCCCATACAAAAAAAAAGTAGATCATTATGTCATTAATATTTGTGGCAATTTATCTTTGTTGTTTTGAGTAGATCAGATAAACATGATATACAAAAGCAATCGTCATTGAATAAAAAGAATTACTTTCTTTTTATTTCTTGTCCTCTCTCTCTTTTTCCTTTCCCTCTCCCCTCTTCCAAACAGAGGGTAATTGTGTGAAATTGCTTTAAAATTTGCACATCTAAAATTATCTTGAGTCCTGAAGTGTCTCATCTGCTTTCTAATTTTCTAGAAGACACTTTTAATATTTTGAGATTTATATTAAACCACAGGGGTCTGAAAGATTTCAGGAACTCTTGAATATGCATCAGATATAAACAATCAATTAAATTAATAAAGGAAAATCATCATTTAGATGCTAGTTGTTACAAATTTCATAGCTACTCTTTTAACTAGAGTTCATGGTTTTATAATTTTACTCAGAAATTTCACTGATACATGCATATTGAAATAACTGTCGCATGCTAAATTTCTTTTCAGCTTCTAGTCATATGTGAAAGTTTCATATTTTGATCACAATCAGCTAGCTGCTTTAAATAATATCAGTTCTACAGTTTCAGGGATCTGAGTTTTTTTAATGTACACAGTAAAAAACTGAAATACTGAGTCTCAATAATTTGTGCAATATTTTTCTATTTATATCAATTGCATTGTATAGAATGTTAATACTACAAATGGGTAGAACTAAGGGAACTATTCAAACTATTTTAATTTTAAAACAAATGTATGTTGTCAGTGAAACCATCATTAAGGCCACATTGACAAAGGAAGTAAAATTATAAACAATGTTCCAAAACACCGAATTCAGAAAACCTGGTTCATTTAAAATTTGTTTCAAACTATCCTTTCCATAAAGAAATCTCTGAAAAGTATTTACTATATTGTTTGGGCTATCCATTAATTAATTTTAAAAGTATATAGCATATATTACTTGAAATGGTTTAATTTTAGAAACAAGCACTTTTTTCTACCAGTTACTTTCTTACTAGTACAGTCTTAATTAAGATACAATGTAACTCAAAGCACTGTTAAAAAAAGAAAAATGTACAGACAAAATAAATCATAATGTATGAAATCTTTACCTTTTTATATTTAAACTTTGCAGTATTTTTAAGTGAGCGAATATTCCAAGAATTCTATACCAAATATTTTGTATGATGCAGGAAAATGAATGAAAAAAAAATAACAGACTCAGTGATTTGAAATAAATCAGTGCTAAAGCTCTATATATTTACTATAGCAGCTGATGTATAACACTACAGAATACAGTCTATGAGGGCTGGGAGTTTGGCTCAGTGCCTTAAGTGCCTGCCCTGGCAGGCGCGAGGTTGTGAGTTCAATCCCCAGTGCCGCAAAAAAAAAAAAAAAAAAAAAAAAAGAATACAGTCTATGTACCTCAAGAATATCAAGCCTGAGATTCACCTGATAAATGCATTTTTATAATAAAATAAAAGAATAAATGTGTATATATATTTATAACTATCTCCACATAAAATATATATATATATTTAATCTATGTTTAAAACAAATTGTTATACAATGCAATCTGTGAACATAATTTCTTTCTTGAGCAGTTCAAAACACTTTTCAGATGTCTTTATCAGTTTCTATAGTAAATAATATTTTTCTGTGTTTTAGTTTCGTAAGTTATAAAATCAAGTGATGAAAGCGTAAGCAAAGAACAATGGGCAAAGTTTACCTAAAATTCCTTCTCATTTATAATAAAATAAATTAGGTGTTAAATATTTAGTGTATACTTCTGAATTTTCAACATCTGGAACAATGTGATTTGCTTTTAAAATGGTCTGTTTGAATTTCTGGGAGGTTCCATGCACTTTTAAGAAGACTTCAAAGTAGTGGTCAGGTATCAAAGAATGATTCTTTCCAAGAATTGACCACTTTCTTACCTTTCAAGTATTTCTTTTTTGTTTGTTTGCTTGTTTTTTTTTAAGAGAAACAATGTCAAATGCAAGAAAGTCATATGAATAATGAAGACAGCGAGAACACTGCTTCATAGATCGGAAATGTCTTCAGTATAACTATGTAAATTTTGTTAGTCTGTCCATGTTTTAGAGGGGCAGCAAGTAAAGCCTGAAAAACACTTTTCCATTTAGCGATTATTGACACTGAAAGCCGAAGTATATGTACATAAACAAAATGGAAGTATGTGAAGAGAAATGTTATAAATCCTTGGGAAGATGTCTTGCTTTCTTGTTAAAATGTCCATAGACTTGGCAAGAATATAAAATAAACTGCATTAACTAACACCAAAAATGTTAACATGGGAAGATTTTTGAAATTAAAACTCTTCGATGGAATTCCAACACTGCTACTGTTAGTTACACAGCCTTGGGATTTAGTCCTCAATTTCAAGGAAATGATTATGGAATCTGGTGTGTGGAGGCTGCTTAGCTCAGTACAAAGGATCAATCTTATTTTACACGTTCATAAATAAACTTCTGCATCTCCACCACACCTCCCATACGTGCACTATGCATCCTACGCAACCTTACCAGGGTTTCTTATCTGTATGTTAAAAGAAAATCTATTAACTGGGAATATAAAATGGACCTGAGCCAAAATATTATTGCTATAAGTACAGATTATAACTTCTAGTCTCATAGTACCTGCAGCATAAATGTGTCAAGAAGGAGTTTTAATTGAATAAGGAATTTAATATATTTATTTGGCCTTAGTTTTAGGTGAGTTCTGTTTTACATATAGCTACGATAATGAACAAATTTCTGTGAATCGGATCACTCAGTATAAAATGTGACGGCAATTTTTACTACTGCTACATTCTCTGAATATCTATAGTATAGAAGCTAAAAAATTCAGGTAACATAAGAGCAGAAACTATATACTAACTTTTTAAAATAATTATTTGTTTATTTATTTATTTATGTTTGGTACCAGGAAATGAATTTAGGACTTTGTGCTTGCCAGGCAGTTGCTTATGCCACTGAGCTATATCCTTGACACTATACTAACTTTTATAATCGAGAGGTAGATGAAAGTTCACTTAGCTAATGAATACTACTTAAGTAAAGCATTTTTCAGAAGAAGATTTCCAGTACAATTTTGAATAACAAATTTTGAGATAGTCTGAATTCTGCAATTCACCATCAAAAACATTCACACTATTTTTACTTTGGTAATAGTTTATGAGATTATTTTGTTTTATTTGACACGTTTTCAATCACTGAAGCAGAATTTAAAATATTCTCCATCAAACTGAAATTTGGATGATAGAGGGTTTCTAAGGATATGCATTCTTGAATGAAATTTCCTTTACACACACACACACACACACACACACACACACACTCATACAAGCAAATGCAAACAAGCATATTTAAAATGAGTCACATCTTTCTGTTAAGTAATTCCATAGCACACTGTTACTTTGGATCATTAATCACAATTAAATAGTGAATTAAATTGAGTATGTAAATATTAGTTTAATGACTGACTTTTCCCACTAAAGTATGCTTTTTGAGGTCAGGAGCTCTATTTGTTTCATTCTTTCATTGTTCCCAAGCACCTAGAACAGTGCTCAACATAAGCTTATAATGAAAAGAAGTGGTCAGATAGTAAATGACAGCTCAGCTCTGATACTTGATTGGCAATCAATTTTTTTGTTACTAAATACCCATCATTCTATATGCTCGATTAAATATTTTGTGTTAAATGATAATTAAATTTCCTAACAAAAAATTCTGAATAAGTCAAACTGATTCACAAAATATTCCATATTTAACAAAATGTTACCTGGAATTGCTCTTATACATTAAATGAAGTCATGGAATAATATCATTGGTATGACACATTTCATAATCCAAACATAGGCTATATTTATGCCAAATTTATATTGTTAAAATTTGTTCAAAATCTTAAATCATATATCATTAATAACATATAGTGATAGCAATGTCCTCATTTTCAGAAATCTTTCCAAAATCAATAACAACAATATTGCAACAGGTTTCCAACATTATAATAACTTCCATTATGCTTTCTAAATTGAAATAGCACATTAATTTTGCTTTCTACAGCTATGAATAAATTAAGATGACTGTGCTAGAAAATCTCATGAATATTTCTG